>JAODAL010022639.1:0-64282 GCA_025379985.1 Phyllomedusa bahiana
GTGGGCTGGGGGGGCTGTGTGTGAGGCGGGGGGGGGGCCTTTTTTGGGCTGGTGGGGGGCTGTGTGTGTGAGGCTGTGGGGGGGCCTGTGTGTGTGAGGCTGTGGGGGAGGCCTGTGTGTGTGTGAGGCTGTGGGGAGGCCTGTGTGTGTGAGGCTGGGGAGGCGGGGGTGTGGGAGGCTGTGGGGGGCTGTGTGTGTGAGGCTGGGGGAGGCCTGTGTGTGTGAGGCTGGGGGAGGCCTGTGTGTGTGAGGCTGGGGGAGGCCTGTGTGTGTGAGGCTGTGGGGGGGGCTGTGTGTGTGAGGCTGGGGTTGCCTGTGTGTGTGAGGCTGGGGAGGCCTGTGTGTGTGAGGCTGTGGGGGGCCTGTGTGTGTGAGGCTGTGGAGGGGGGCGTGTGTGTGTGAGGCTGTGAGGGGCCTGTGTGTGTGAGGCTGGGGGGAGGCCTGTGTGTGTGAGGCTGTGAGGGGCCTGTGTGTGTGAGGCTGTGAGGGGCTGTGTGTGTGAGGCTGTGGGGAGGCCTGTGTGTGTGTGAGGCTGGGGAAGGCCTGTGTGTGTGTGAGGCTGTGGGGGGGCCTGTGTGAGGCTGTGGGGAGGCCTGTGTGTGTGAGGCTGGAGGAGGCCTGTGTGTGTGAGGCTGGGGGAGGCCTGTGTGAGGCTGTGGGGGAGGCCTGTGTGTGTGAGGCTGGGGGGGGCCTGGTGTGTGGCCTGTGGGAGGCCTGTGTGTGTGAGGCTGGGACGGCCGCTGTGTGGTGTGAGGCTGTGGGGGGCCTGTGTGTGTGAAGCTGTGGGGGGCCTGTGTGTGTGAGGCTGTCGGAGGCCTGTTTTTGTGAGGCTGGGGTAAGCCTCTGTGAGGCTGTGGGGGGGCCTGTGTGTGTGAGGCTGTGGGGAGGCCTGTGTGTGTGAGGCTGGAGGGGCTGTGTTTGAGGCTGGGGGGGCTGTGTGTGTGCGGGGGCGGGGTTGACGTGGGGGGGGCCCAAATGCTTCACCTTTATAGGGCCCTGAAATTTAAGATGGCGGCTCTGAATACTTTGATTAAAAAACAATAAAGGACCCATTTGGTTAGCACATACACATTCCAATCTTTTCACTGTAATAGTTACCATTCTTTTATGACATATAGCTTTGATTGACATGCTTACAATTAATGGTCCTGGCATATATGTCATAATATATTCTACAGTTTTGTTTTGCTAACTAACCACTTCTTACTTTATCCATTCTGGTCAGCTATCTACATGAGGTGCCGATGGTTGCCATAGCAGCTAGCGGTCAAATATTGGCCTCCGGGTCTTCCATATACAAAAGCCTATTATACCCTGCCAGATGTATGTTCTAGAAGGCTGCCTGACACAGGCATAACATGACTGGTTTGGCAGTGGGTCAGTAATGTGTGGGGAGAGATTTCTTTGGAGGGCCACACAGCCCTGCATGTGCGGCAAGAGGTACCCTGACTACCATTAGGTACCAGGATGAGATCCTCATACCCATTGTGAGACGATATGCAGGTGCAGTAGGCTCTGGGTTCCTTCTGATGCATACGAATGCACGGCTGCATGTTGCTGAAGTGTGTCAGCAGTTTCTGCATGATGAAGGATTTGATGCTATGGACTGACCTGCCCGTTCCCCAGACCCGAATCCAATCAAGCACATCTGGGACATCATGTTTAGTTCCATCCACCAACGCTGCGTTTCCACAGACTTCCAGGGTTGACGGGCTTTAATCCAATCCCTCAGGAGAACCCCCCCCCTATCAGGACCAGCCCAACTTTTAATGAGGTCATCGGCCAGGGGAGGGCACATACACTACTGACCTCATTCCTTTGTATTGAGGCATTTCCATGAATTTTTGATCGCCCAAAATTTTTTTTCACTTTATTTTGGTATAATCCAATCCAGATCATGGGATATTAGTTTCGATTTTCTTGATCATTTTTATGTTTTACTGTCTCAAAATTTTAAACTCTGTAAAAAAAGAAAATTCAATGGAATATGGGGTATTTCAGTATTTGCTTTATTTTTTTTGGTGTAATATTCCCGTATATACTCGGTATAAGCCCCCCGAGAAAAGCCGAAGCACCTACTTTTCCCCACAAAAACGGGAAAGCTTATTGACTCAGTATAACCCTTTGGGGTGGAAAATGCAGCGGCTAGGTAAATTTTAAAAATAAAAATAAAAAACCAATAAAATTACTAGGCATTTAATTTTCCCCAAAGGCAGGTTAGGCAGTTTTTGTCTCCCTAAAGGTATAGGCAGGTAAGGCAGTTTAATGTCCTCCGTGCAGAAAAGGGCAGGTTTAGGCATTTAAAATGCCCCCATGGGCAATATGGCAGGTATAGGCAGTTTAATGTCCCCCATAGGGTATGGCTGGAAAGGGGCTTTTAAATGCCCCCCGGGCAGAATGGTTTGATAGGCAGTTTAATGTCCCCCCATGGGAGTTATAGGTGTATAGGCGTTTAATTTCCCCATAGGCTTTTATGCAGCTATATGTCCTCCTAGGCAGGCTTTAGGCGGGAAAATTTCCCCCCCTAGGCGGGTTTTATGGGCAGGTATAGGGGTTTATAGGCAGGTAAGGGGCCTATGGGCAGGTATAGGCGGTAAGGGTTTTAGGCTTTTTTATGGGGTTTCCGGGGGGTTAGGCCCCCCCAGCAGTATAGGGCAGGTAATGCCCCCATGGGCAGGTTATAGGGGGAAAGTTTCTTCAAGGGGGGGATGGCAGGTTAGGCCCCCCCTTCAGGCATACAAGGGGGTAAGGGTCCCCCTTGGCGGTATGGGCAGTTCAGGCGGGGTATGGCGGGTATGGGTCCCCCTTGGCAGGTATAGGCAGGTATGGATTTAAGGTCCCCCGGGCAGGGTATAGGCTTTTAGGTCCCCCTAGGGGGGGTATGGCAGGTAAGGCCCCCTAGGCAAGTATGGCGGGGAAAGGGGCGGTAAAGTCCCCCTGGGCGGGTAAGGGGAGGTAAGGTCCCATAGGCAGGGTATGGGCAGGTTAGGTCGTTTAGTTGGTTTAGGCTGGTATGCAGGTATAGTCCCCCCCGGGCAGGCTATGGCGGTAATTGCCCCCATATTCAGGTTATAGGAGGTACGTCCCCAGGCAGGTATAGGCGGGCATAGGCAGGTATAGGCCCCCAGGCGGCTAAGGAGGGTATGGCATTATGGGTCCCTTAGGGGGGGATAGGGTATAGGTCCATGGAGGGATAGGCAGGGCATTGTAGTATAGGTCCCCTGGCAGGCTATAGGAGGGTATAGGCAGGATAGGTCCCCCTGGGCGGGGTATGGGCAGGTAAGGTCCCTAGGCGGGCTTTAGGCGGGAAAGGGCAGGGTATAGGCGGGTTAAGGTCCCCCTGGCGGTTGGGGCAGGGTATGGGCGGTTGGGTAGGGTTTTAAAACAAAAAACAACCACTTACTCCTCCCGCGCTCCGCCCCCCGGCGCGCTCCTCCGTCCCCTAGGCGGGTTTTTGCGGGCCCATGGGCGGTAAGGTCCCCCTAGGCAGGCATGGGCAGGGTATGGGCATTAAGTTCCCTTGGGCGGGGGTTTGGGTAGGTATAGGTCCCTGGCAGGATAGGCAGGGAAAATTTGTAGGTATGGGTCCCCCTAGAGGAAAACAGGGTTTATAGGCAGGTATAGGTCCCCCCTGGGGCAGGGTATGGCAGTTTGGCCCAGGCAGGAATGGGGCAGGATAGGCAGGGTATGGGTATAGGTCCCCCTAGGCGGTATAGGCAAGGTTGGCGGTATGGTTTTTTTTAAAAACAAAAAACACCACTTACCTCGCTCCCCGCTGCTTTTCCCCAGGCGCGCTCCTCCCCCCCCTTTGGCTTGGGCGGGAACAGGAGGTATAGGCCCCCCCTAGGCGGTTTTAAAGGCGGGCTATTTCAGGAAGGCCCCCCCTGGCGGCTATAGGCAGGTATAGGGGAGGGTATAGGCAGGGTTAGGCAGGTATAGGTCCCCATGGCGGGTAAGGAGGTTAGGGGTTTTTAAAACAAAAAACAACCCTTTCCTCGCTCCCGGCTCTCCTCTCCGGGCGCGCCCCCCCGTTTCTGGGCACGGCAGGTGTGTCATCGGCCGCGCAGCAGCGTGATGCACCCGCGTCTGTGCCGGAAAAAACCGGACAGCCGCGAGTTTGCGGCCCCCCGGAGTCCACTGCGGAGAGGGAAACGCTCGCTCTCTGCTCCGCAGTGCTATCTCTTCACTTATGTGCGCTCCGGAGAAGCCACAGACAGGTGAGAAGATCGCTGACAGCGCCTGGGCCACCGCAGCGCCCGGACGCTATCAGGTACTCAGCATTCAGTTATATGCGCTCCCTGAGGAGTCGCATAAAAACGAAGTGTCCCTGTCGGCGCATGGGCCATCGCAGCGCCCGAGTGCCGACAGTGACTCAAGTATAAGCCGAGGGGAATTTTTCAGCACATTTTTTGTGCTGAAAAACTCGGCTTATACGTATATATATATATATACAAACACAGAAAGGAGCTTCTAAGATTTGCTCTTATATTTGCCATTTTGAAGATGGACTAAACCATAGCAGTAAATGCATAGATCTGAGCCTACATTTTGTCTACTTTCTTCTCATGGTTTTTCTTTTTAAATAAGATCAATGCGCTGTAGATGTTTCTCAGTAACAAATTCATCACGACGCAGTACTGAGAAAATGCCCTCCAAAGTGTGTGATACGTACAGTCTGCTCTCACTGTGAACTCAATTTGATGATGTTTAGACAACCAGTGTTAACAGAGCAAGTAAATGTTACATAGCATTAAATTGGGAGCAGCAGCATGTCATTGTAACTCATTTTCTAGTGCCAAACACAGAATAAGGAGAATGAGAAACGAATAAATAATAATGAAGAAAAATACACACATACATTTAATAGGTAGATAGGTAGACAGACAGAGAGAGACAGAGAGATCATATAGATGAAAGAAAGGATAAAAAATAAAGAAATTTAAAGATATAATTAATTAGATTGATAATAGAAAGAAAGATATAAATGAGAAATATGAGAGATAGATGAATGAATGAAAGAAAGAAAGAAAGAAAGAAAGAAAGAAAGGAGATACATAAAAAATGATAGCCAGAGATAGATAAACAGATAGAAAGATAGAGAGACAGAGATAGACAGACAGACAGATAGATAGATAGATAGATAGATAGATAGATAGATAGATAGATAGATAGAAACAGATAGATAGATAGATAGATAGATAGATAGATAGATAGATACATAGATATGAGATAGCTATAGACAGACAGACAGACAGACAGAGATAGATAGATGATAGATAGACAGACATGAAAATAGATAGATATGAGATAGATATATACAGACAGAGAGAGATAGATATGAAATAGATATAGATAGACAGAGATATATAGATAGATAGATAGATAGCTATAGACAAACAGACATAGATTGATAGACAGATAGATAGATAGATAGATAGATAGATAGATAGATAGATAGATAGATAGATAGATAGATAGAGACAGACAGATATGATAGATAGAACATACAACAGTAGATAATAATAGATGATAAAAAAGATAGCAGACAGATAGATGCGATGATAAAGATATGGGTAGCATGACAGAAGAGATAGATGAAGACAGACAGATAGATGATAGATACAAAAATATGAGATACATAACAGCAAAGAGATGATGATGATAGA
Organism: Phyllomedusa bahiana; assembly: GCA_025379985.1. NCBI lineage: Eukaryota > Metazoa > Chordata > Amphibia > Anura > Hylidae > Phyllomedusa > Phyllomedusa bahiana. The sequence continues at coordinate 5,667 of JAODAL010022639.1, forward strand.
TAGAAGACTTTAAAATAGTAGAATGAGATAGATATATACAAACAGAGTAGATGAAATAGATAGATGATGATAATATGAAAAAAGATATTTATAGAAGATAGATAGATAGAAGAAATGGGTTGAAGACAGAGATAGAAGATAGATAATAGATAGATAGATAGATAAAGATGTAATAGATAGAAGATAATGATGATATGGAAAAGAATGACAAGATAGATAGATATATATGAGATATATATAGACAGAGATAGATAGATAGATAATAGAAATAAAGAAGTGAGATACATGATAAATGATAGATAGACAGAATGCATTAACCCTAAGATGGAAATTAAGTTCTTTACGCTCATCATTAATGATCTGAGTAGTCATCACTGCAATCAGGCGGGATGATTGCAAATCTGATTATATCTTATCTACGGGTAGGTCACCTTTCAATTCCATTTTCAAGTTTATATTAAGAATAAATCTACATACAAAGTTGATGTTTGTAATTGCAGACATTTAGCAGGAGGTGTGGGAAAAGTTTTTGGGGTGAAACCCGCTATTGAAGGGAGCTCGGGGGAACAAAATATTACAATATATACAATATATTTTCTAAGTTCCCTTTTAGATCTTTTGTAATACTTCATTAATTTTTGGGGTTCCTTTACCTTTTTTTGGCGTTTGATGCAAAAGTTCAAAAATTTTGTTTTTTTCATACACAGGGAAAAAATTATAAAAATGAAAATGAATGGGGGGTAAGAAAAAAAATTTGCATCAATAAAAATCAGGTTTTTTTTCTTTATTTTGTTGCACCCCAAATATTGATCCTGGCTAACAAAAAAAAGAAAATAAAATGATTTTATTGATCAAAATTTTTTTTTTGTTTACCTCCATTTATTTTTTCTTTTTTTACACATCGGGGGAACTTCTGTAGTGTTATAAATTTTATTTCGGCCATGTCAGTTTTATTTTTAAAATTGCATTAGAAAACCCAAGGGGCGTCGCCGCTCCCAGGGGCCAAATAAGGGCGCCTCTTTTTAACTTAGCAATCACAGGGGCCCCGTCGAATCTCTTTTCCCCCATAAACCAAAGAAAGACTCGCCTCGATTGGCTAAGGGACGAGCCCCCCCGCTTAAAACCAGTCAGCCGTTTCCCGCATTTTTATCTATTTGAATTACCCCCCCTTTGAAAATATTGGTCTTTTTTCCCCAAAATATAATGGGACATTGTCGCCCAATTCTTTTGTCAATTTCCTTCATGGGTTAAATGGGACATTGTGCTCCTTTTCTGATTGCGGTTTATGCCGACCAATGAGAATAGCTTAAACAATTTGAATTATGTATTCCCCCGGGCGTTCTCTCTTTGAAATTTCCATGTAGCCCCGGCTCGGCAAAAAACGTTTGTTCGGGTTTTTTACTGCTTTTTTTGAAAGAAGGGTTTTTCTGCTCTTTACTGATAATGTTTACATTTTTTAAAAAAATAATTTTTTTAATATTTCTCCGCAGGGCGTGAGCGCCGAGTTTTCAGAGCGCCCCATCTCCCCATCATAATGGGAAAAGTAGCTCGCCTTTTATTGGGCGGGGGTTACCCCAACCAGCTAGCTCAGCCAAATCACTCTTTTCTGTCTTTTTATGTTTTTTTAAATTATCCCGCCGTGGATTCTGATTGTCAAACTTCTCCATAGACTAGAATGGGTCTTTTGTCCCTATTCGATTGGGTCAATAATTCTCCAAGGCTAAAAGGGGTCTCGCGCCCCTATTCTGATTGGCTGAGCTACCAAGTCCCCGGTAGCTTAAACCCAATCACTCTTTTAAAGCATTTTTACTGTATTTGAACTATCCCCCCCGTGGATTCTATTGGCTAAACTTCCCATGGGTTTTAAAAATGGTCACTGTCGCCCCATTCTGATTGGGTTTTATCCCGACCAATCAAAAAGCTTCAAAATTTTGAATTACGTATTTCCGGCAATTTCCAATATCCTAATTTTTGAATTGGGAAAATTTTGGGAAAGGGGATTTTGTTTTATGTATTTTTTTTTTTTGAGTTTCAGCTCTTTTCCTGAGAAGTTGAACGCCTTTTAAAAGGGGCGTTTTTTGATTCATACTCCGCACCGACTTTTGGGGAAATGATTTCCCGTTCCACCTGTCTCGCATCGGAACTTTTTTTGGGCGCAGCCCCCACGGGGCGCCTAAGTCCCGACTGCGCCCGCCCCCCCGCACGTGCCCCAAACACGGCGGGCGCAGGGAAACTTTTCCCCTAAATAGTGCGCAAAACCCCCGGGCGGCGAATCATGGGCGCAGCGCCGCATGCGCCTCGGTCCCCCCAGCCCTCACACACGGCCAGGCCGGGGACTTTTCCCCCCGATGTATGACCGCACACCTCCGGCGCCGAACATAGGAGCAGCCCGCACGGGCCCCAAACCCGCAGGTTAAAACAAGCGAGGCGCGGCATTTTTGTAAACCCGCCCCCCCCGCCCATAAATCCGGGCAGATTCCCCGGGGAAAAAATGGCGAAAGGTGCGCCACGACCCCCGGGATTCTACAGGGCCCCAGTACTACCTGAGAGGAGAGGGATGTGGACGTGAAACCCCAGGACTGAGAAGCTCTCAGCCCGGTCGAAATCCCCTGGAGAGACTGAAACAAAATGGATCACTAAAGGAGCAGCTAAAACAAAAACGGTGCAGAATTTTTAGTAATATGAATGGGAAAAGTTTTATTATATCATTTAAAAACCCCCACGTCAATTTTACTTCGTGGCAAAACCTCTTTAAAGCTATATGGACAAATTACAAAAAAAACATCACAGTGGATAAAATTAAGACAGGTTAGAAAATTAAATCCATTAAATTCATTTTCATCACAACAGAAAATTTTTAGGAGAAAAGGGAGAAAAAACAGTTAAATAAAGTTTTGTTAGAAAACTCCATTAAAAAAAGCATTTAAAAAATTAAATCTTTTCCTGTCTAGTTTGGAAGTCAAGGGGTTTGGTCTTATCCAGTGATTGACAATCCTCCATGAATCTATATACAGGTAGAGCTTTAAAAAAATGTTTTTACAGAGAGAATTCATATCTCCAAATCTTTTTGCTTATTTTTGGGTCCATAGCAAAATACGTTATTTTTTTATATTTTTTTCTGAGATCATTTCCCAATGGCATAATGTGCTCTGTTCATAAATGTCCATGGGGCCCTAACGAGGTACCAATTTTTTTTCTACCAGAAAAATTTTGCCTGATGGCCCGTACAATTTTAAAAGGCTCTGGAAAAAAGAAAAACATTACAAGCAAAAAGGGTCCAAGTTTTTTAAACTTTTTAATTTCAGGGCCCCAATTTGGATAACTGTCTACCCCTTGCCTTTTTGACCCTGGTAGCAAACTGTCTGGGAGAGCAATGCTTTTTCTGTGCCCTCCAGAGAGTAAAAAGTTTAAAAACTGACTCCAACAGGGAAGCTGTTGCATTTTCCTACTGCAGAACTATTTAGACCTGGCTTTTGTTTCCCTTGTTGCCAGAATTACTGTTGCACATCCGGGGTTTGCACTGGTTTGCAACCACCTTTTTCCCTACTCCTTTTGCTTCGTGTCTGTTCTCTGCCTGGTCTGGATTCCTGCTTCTCTACCACTTCAAGTCCTACTGGTATCTGTAGTCCTGTTGGCCTCTATTTATCCTGTGCTCTGCCCTTAGGCTCCCGCTGTTATTTTTTTTCCTGTTTGTTTAGACTCTGTTACACATCACACCCCTACCACAGTGACAGAGCACTGCCTTCTGTGTCCCCAAGGATCCACTCCCCTTTTCATGGACTATCTGCATTTCCCTGTATGTTTCATTTGTGCTTTAATAAAGTCCTTTGAAAACATTTACACTCAGTATCTCACCATCCACTACAGCTTTGAACATGAGGCCACCATCATTTTATAGACAATCTTCTTGGCTCTCATACATAAATTTGATCTGCAACTATTTGGTATTTGCTTAGTTATGCAGATTCTTGTCATGTAACTGCATTGTTACTGTTTTGCTCCCAGTGATGGCTTGTATGCTTCATAAGAGTGAGATCACAGACTTTCCATGCAAGCACCATGTGATGCGCATTACATAAGTCTGTAATAGGGACCCGAAAAAAGGTGAAGAAGCCACAACTTAAATATCATCATAAGAAATTTACAAAAAAGTATGAAAAGCGGACATTAGAAGAATGGAAACGTGATTTGGAGTCAAGAGACGAATAGACTGGTCTCAGATGGGTACAAATGGGTTTGGAAGAATCAAGGGAAAAGGGGACTAACGGATCAAAAAATTGAAGAACTTGTCAAGTTCGGTGGAGGAAGCCTTAGGATATGGGGTTGTTTCACAGCCAAAGGCATTGGAAACTTGACCGGGATCGATGGTCTCAATGCAGAGCTATATGTGAGTATCCTACAAGATTAGTTACTTCATACACTCAAGAACTATGGGTGTGAAAAGGACGACATAGTGTTCCAGCAGGACAGCAACCCAAAGCATGTGTCAAGGTTTGAGAAGGAATGGTTCAATGGCATTGAAGTAGAGTTGCTGGATTGGCCTCACAGTCTCCAGACCTCAACCCAATCGAACACATGTGAGTTGAAGAAAAAGCTGTGTTTGTAGACAACACCTATTATAATCGTACGAGCCAATTATGACAACATTAACTTTGGTGAACCTGCATATGTCAACAAACACCTTAAAAAGGTACACCATAAAGATTATAAAATTGTATGGCTTATTGATAATTCTACACATTTTATAAAAACACCTAGAAAATGGCAATAACTCTGTATTAGACGTGCCCATTACTACACCACTCAAAAGTAATGTTTACATATTAAAACATCCATAAAAAGGAACTACTCCCCTCTACTCCAGTCTAAGACAGGGTTATGATTCTGCAACCAAGGGAGACCGAAAACAATATCTGATGACAAATTGTCCATGACAAAAAAATCTCAAAACTCAGAATGGTTAGGACCAACCTGCTAATACAACTTGAAGCGGATCCTCCCTCTTGCCAACAGGAAGAAGTCAGCTCCCATAATAGGAAAAGGATGCTCCAGCTTCACTAAGTCTAGACCCAAGTGTCTAGGCCCAAGGCCGACAGAAAAGCAGAATTCACAAAATTGGGTGTTGGCCCCAAATCAATCAGGGCCTGCCTGAATACAGACTTAAAGGCCGTTCACACGGCTTATTTCGGGCATGGATTCCAGCCGTATTGCGCGCCGTACTGCGCTGAAATACGGCTGGAATCCATCCCAGCCATTACGGTAATCCACAGTTCTCAAAGAGTACTGTGGATTCCGCCTCGCCTCCCCGCTTGGCGAACACGCCGGGCGGGGAGAAATTGACATGTTCATTATCCCAGCGGGATACGCGCGCGGTGGATAATGCATGTCTATGGGGCTGGCGAGCAGCGCCCCCGCCCCTTACTCAAGCCGTAATTGCAGGCGAAACCGTCCCGCAATTACGGCTTGAATAAGCCGTGTGAACCCCGCCTTAGAATCAACAAACAAAGACACTGGCAAAAATACTTTAAAAATAGACTCAAAAGGTACCTGGATGACTGAGAGGTGCCTTCGACTACCACTCAGGCATTGAAGATTTCCGTGCTGGAACCTGGGTTTGGTGGGACAGCTTTGCCACAGTAGAGACACAGGGCATTTCTCATGTGGTACTCCCTCCTGGTTCTAGAGTCCATGACTCCGAGTTCCATTGGCTCTTCTTCCAGGGTGGAAGAAAAAGAGACAAAGTTAGTACTGTAGGAAAGAAGAGGCATAGAAGACACGAGAGGATGGTCAAGGCCTAGCTTTTCCTTTCCTCTCTCTCAGAGCCTGCGGTCGATGCGTCCCACGAGATTCAATGGCTTGCTCTAAAGTACTGGAGTTAGGGTGACTTACCCAGATGCCTTTGATGTGTCAGATAGGCCCTGTTTGAACATGGCCTTTAAAATGCTGGGTCACACCATCCCGCAGTCACGCACCACTTGCGAGACTAGTGCAGTACACCTCAGCCGGTCTTTTACCTTGGCAGAAATTCAAGAGCTGTGTCTCCGCAAGTAATGCGTGGCCAGATTCAGAATAAATAAGCCCTGAAAAAGCCCTAAGAACTGAAAAAGCAGGTCCAAATAATTCCATTCTCGATCAGTGGGAGAGAATTAAAGAGCCCATTCTTGGGGACCGCCTGTAAAAGAGAGACCACTATGTCCACCATTTGAGCCTCTGAGGCAAGTGACTTGATCCTAAAATAAAGCCAACATGACTCCTGAAAGGTGTCAAACTTCCTGCAGTCCCCCAAAAAATGGCCCAGTAGAAACATTTAGGCTCCATGATGGCAGCTGGTTGCGGGGTAAATACCACCACAGAGGGTTAGAAGATATACCTGTATAACCAGGTCAGACACTAAATTAACTACGCCCTCCAGCTGATTAGTGAGCTGCAGAAAAGGGTCCATACAAATCTGAATGGCCAGAGGAAAAAAAAAAGTTTTAAGGCTTGTGATAATGTAAGGGACCACCAGAGAAGACACAATGATAGGGACAAACAAAGTCCCCCAGAGGCTGTCCCTGCCTGCTTTCCGACCTGACTCTAAGCGGTTGGCGACAACTGGGTGGAGGTCCCTACCATCGGTCGATGGTCGATAGTCGGCCATCATCGACAAGATATTCGATGGTCGATGATAGATTATTGCCGAGTGACCAAAAAATCTATGGGAGAGGCAACAAACACCTTCAATCTTTACACCCCCAACAGGACTGGAGAAGCTGGAATTAACATCCACACCAGTCAAATGGAAACGGCTACATCTTAGGCACCACACTTAGTTAAAAAGCCATCGAAAAAACGCACACACACAGTACACTATCCCTGTCTTGTACCTACCGCATGACCCTTAAACCTCATCCCCCACAAATAAAAAAGTGCCAAAGAGTAGTATGATTATAACCATCCATTATACTTGAAACTGGACAATTACATATCCTGTCCTGGAACGCAGGCAATAGCCCCAACTGCAAGACCCCCCAGATTTAAAAAAGTGCCGGAACAAGGAGTCCTTTCAACCACCATTTTTAGTTGAACTGAGACATTGACTATATCTGTCCTGTAACACAGAAATGACCACTAAACCTGTCAGACCTCACAGATTAAAAAGGCCGTAAAAAGGAGTCTTACAAACCACCAATTTAGTTTCACTGGACAATGACCATACCTGTCCTGGGCCAACAGCATGAAGCCCCAAAACCTAGCATGATGACCCCCAGATTAAAAAAAGTGCCGGAAAAAGGAGTCTTTCAACCACATTTTAGTTTCACTGGACGATATACTGTCCCTGTCCTGGGTAAGCGCTTGCCCTCCGTTATGAGAGCGGACCAATTGAGCGTCACTTGGAAATACTGGGTGGGTTACGCTCCTGTTTTCCTCCCAGGTGCCTTTTTCCTTGCATTCTTTTTCTCATTTTACTCAACGTGCGGAGGAAAATTGTCCACTGTCTTTGTTCCTCTGTCCGTGACTCCATACACCATGTCCTCTGAATAACCTACATCTAGGTCAAGTTTTCCTGTACCTTCCATTGTACAATTCAGAGGAATTTCTTTAACCAGCAATTTTTGTACATGCAATTTTTTTAGTAGTTTTTAATTCTAGAAAAAAACATTTTTAAAAAGGATGGGAAATCCCTACCAAGTCTAGTTTCTCTTTTTTAATTGGTATTAAATGGGTGTCTCCAATACAGGGATTGCTAGCTATGTTAAGGGAGATCTTGCAAAAACAAGTCATATTGCAATATGTGGACCCCATTAACAGTGTCCTACCTATTCCTGTTTCTGACAGCACCATCCCTTGAGCCACACTTGACAATTGTGGAGAAACAAAATTCTGTTAGAAACAACATTTTTTTATAAAGGAACCTGTAGTATAGCAGCATGTCACAGCAAAATGCCCCCAAAAATTCAACACCACCACCCTCCCCATTACACATGAGTCCCACTTTGACAATGTGAAGAACAAATGTCCTTTAGAAACAACATTTTTTTTATAATAGACCTGTAGTATAGCTGCATGTCACAGCAAAATGCCCCCAAAAATTCAAAGCATGACCCTTGCGCCACTTTGACAATTGTTAACGAACAAATGTCTGTTAGAAGCAACAATTTTATTTTATAATAGGACCTGTAGTATAGCTGCATGTCACAGCAAAATGCCCCCAAAAATTCAAACATGACCCTTCGAGGCCACTTTGGGACAATTGTGAAAACAAATTGTCCTGTTAGAAACAACAAAAAAATTTTTTTTTTAATAATAGGAACCGAACAATAGGCATTCACAGCAAAATGCCCCCAAAAATTCAAAAAGCAATGACCCTTGAGCACTTTTGGACAATTGTGAAAACTAAATGTCATTAGAAACAACATTTTTTTATAATAGGCCCTGAGTATATCTGCATGGTCAACAGCAAAATGCCCACAATAAATTCAAAGCATGACCCTGTGTAGAGCCACTTTGACAATTGTGAAGAACAAATTCTGTAGAAACAACATTTTTTAAATAGGACCTGTAGTATAGCTGCACTACAGCAAAATGCCCCCAAAAATCAAAACAATGTCCCTTGATCCACTTTTGACAATTGTGGAAGAACAAATGTCTTTAGAAACAACATTTTTTTTATATAGGAACCGTACTATAGCTGCATGTCACAGCAAAATGCCCCCAAAAATTCAAAGCATGACCCTTGAGCCACTTTGACACTTGTGAAGAACAAATGTCTGTTAGAAACAACAGTTTTTTAGAATAGGAACCTGTAGTATTGCTGCATTCAAAGCAGCATAACCCAAAAATTATAAAAATTACTTCTCAGCCACTGTTAAAAATTGTGAGGAGAAATGCCCCTTAGAAGCCACATATTCTTTTCCAACGGACCATGATTAAAGCTTTATCACACAAACAAGACCCAAAAAATTAAAAAAAAAGACTTCTTCACACTGTATAAAAATTGTAAGGGATAAATGCCACTAAAAGCCACAATTCTGTTTCAAAGGAGACCATGATTAATAGCTGTACTCACAGCAACATGACTCAAAACCATTGCAATGCGAAAACTTCTAAAGAAAAAGTGAGTAAACTGGAATACGGTGGTTGTCATGAAACTTGCTGTCTTTGACAGTCTCCCTCACAGCAAAACCAGCAAATGAACTGTTGGAAAAGAGAAAAAAATTGCAGAAAGAAAATGAATCATGTTTAAAAAAAAGTTTTTCAGAGACCATTTCTGTTTAAAGAGGAATGTGAAGTAACCGGTCAACAAATCGGTGACCTCGGCAATTGGGGCCACAACATCATCAGAGATCCATGCCTGATTTCCTCTTGAATGAAAGTCAAACGATTCACAAACATCTTTGGAAGCCGGATTGCGTTTGTCCCTGTAAATGACTCCTCCAGCTGTGCTTGATGTCGGCTCAGAATATTGACACTGGCTTGCTGGGCAGGACAACACCTCAAATGGCGTGGCGAGCAGCTCGGGGCCATTTCGTCCATTTTGGATACCCCAAATGTCTATTGGGTCCGGAACATATCCAAAAACATCGGTGTTGAGAACCAGATAGTCGAGCGCCAAGATCTAAGCCTGGTCTCTGGTGTTTGGATGTGTTTGCCTGTATTGCATGCTTTTGGTGAGGTGGTAAATAAAGATTGCCATAGGTCACCATTTAAAGCTTTCAGCCACGTTGCCTGCTGCTGCTTGCTGCTGCACGAGGCTACTAGGCACTCTACTGCTGTCACGACGCTGATGTTGTTCCACCGTGACATTTGAAGAACGAGACTCAGACGCAAGAACAGATGTCTCCAGATGATCAATCAGCCCAAGGTCTCCATATCTGCATTTTACTCCTCATTTTTGGGTGGGTGGAAGGAAATGCTGAGTTGTGTTTTGTACGGGGATCCAGAGGTGGCCACCCAGTAACTGTTGTTCATTTTGTTGGCCTAAATGCGAGGATCATTTGGAGGAAATGGAGCATCCAAGCACTCATGTGAGAAGAATGGAGCCTTGATTTCCTCCCAAGCCTCTGGGTCGAGGGGCACTAGCAAACTGACTTCCTCATCTGTCCTCCTCCGCCTCAAATTCCGCGCCCACCGTCTTTGCCAGGCAGGGACGTCGGTAACGTCGGTGTCTAGGAATACCTCCTACTACTCCTCCTCCTCCTCCTCCGCTTCCCTCCGGCACAGCTTCACACAGCACAGACTTTGCCTGAGATGATGCAGCCCTGAGAGCTGATGCGCCACCTTGCCTAGCCCTGGAACGCCCGAACCACTGCCAAATGAAGACCGATGAAATTGTGAACTGTCGGCTTGTGGATTTGGACAGAGAGAAAAGCTCGTGTTCCGCATCTGTGTCTGTCTCCTCTCCGTCGCTGGCGGGACCTGTTGTTTCATCAGAGTGTCCAATGATCGTTTCCCATAACTAAAGATCACACAATGCACATGCTGACAAGTGCTTGTCCGCACTGACCCTTTTGGTGGCTTCTTCAAAACTGCAAGGATGGTGCATAGTCTCTTTCCACCTGCCCCACTCGCGGTGGCTCAACACCCCGAAGGTCCGCAACCATTGCTTGTCCAGGCCATGTGTCCACTTCGTACTGCTAATTGGCAATAGCGCTGCTATCACAAATCGCTGGAGCATGTGGAGTGTGAAATTCCAGCGTGTTGCCACTCAACAATGAACGGTTTGACGAGGAGGGCAGCTGACGCTGCAAGGCAGCCAAGGCGGGAACTAAGCAGGGTGCGAACAGGCGGAAGTGTGCGAACTTAGACTTCGAGCCCTTCTCAAACGCAAGGCAGTCCCATACCCGGGTACTCTTTAGGAAAATTTCTGCGCACAAGGTTCATGACATGTGCCAGCAAGGTATGTCTCCAGCCTACGATCATAAGGCGGCCACAGAATTACGCACCGTTAATATCAGCACTCCACCTTGGCCTGGCAACAAGGTTCTTGTCACCCAGCCAGCGCTCTGTCTTTGTTGCGGAGAGCCGTCCACAGCTCCTGACCTGTTGTGGACGGTCTCCAAGACAGATTAATTTCAACCCGGCCTGGTTTCAAGGGAACGTGATGCCACCAGAGGACATTGGGGGAAAGAACCCTGGCACCATCCCTGCGGTTTGAAGAGCGTGCGCCGAGCCTGAGAGCCACTGTCACCCCCAAGACATCCACCCAGCTCATCACCCAGTGAGCGTCCACAGATATATACGCCTTGGCCGTGCTTACTAGCCATGTTGTCGGGGTCAGATGACTTTTCCCCCGGCCACAGATTTGCAGACAACGCGCTTGAAATTTTAGATGACACAGGCTGCGGCCAGCGGTACAGGGACAGCATTTCTGCAAGAAAATGCCTGCTCGGCATCTGGTATTGGGGCAAGGCAAGGGCCATGACGAGGCTGAACCCATCTGTGTCCACCATACGGACAGGCAAACAATTCCAAGGCCAAACAGCCTGGCAATGTGGACATTCAGGCTTTGGCTTTGGGATGGTTTGGGTTTAAGTGTTTCTTCTTCTGCTCCCAAACCTAGAAGACAGAAGGCTGTCTGCAAGACTGGGCCGCTTGGCGGCGTGCAGGTCAATCCAAACTGCGGAAGGAGAATGGGTTAGGAAGGTTCTCTGGTGGTGCTGGTGTGGTACAGGCGAGACGGTGGAGGCTGAAGCGGAGGCTGATTCCCTGATCAGGACTCTGAAGACCATGGCAGCTGAGGAACGCTTGTTGGAGCGGGAGGAGGAGGAGAGGCGGAGACAAGGGTGGTGACGTGTATTGGAGGCCCGGCGTCGGTCTGGCCTTTTTTGGCCAAGTGTTGCCCCCCAATTCAACTCAATGCCTTCGCTGCATGTGACTATAATGTTGGTGTGGTTAAACACCTAAGATTCTTGCCTCTACTTATTTCGTTTTACGGCAAGGTGGCATATGACATCGCTGGGGAATCAGAGGCTTGCTCAAGAAAGGCCCAGGCTTGAGAGGTCCCAGGACCTTTTTGACGGCGATAAACGAGGAGCTGGGTTTCTCCGCTGACCGTGGCTGGCTGGCGGAATCATATCAGCGACTTCTGCGACCGCCCTCTCCCTTTTTGAGGGCGCGACCCATACTGACACTACCTCCATCGTCTTCCTCCTCTTCCAGTGATGAAGCGCTCGAAGCCAAATTCTGCTGAAAAGACCACGATGGATCCGCACTGTCGTCTCAACATCATCCACACAGGTGACTTCAATCGTCCTGACATTCTGCATCCAGGAGCTGCGGGCTACAAGCAAGAAGGGACTGCAAGGCGTTGCCGACCGCCCCGGGATTTTTGCCGATTGACCGGCTTCCTTCTCCTCCTCTGATGGCACAGTAACTGGGAGTCAGAGCAGAGAAAATCATCCTTCTTTGGCCCTCTTGATCTTTTTAACATGCCTCTGACCCCCACCGCATTTTGTCATCAAAGAGGTCTTCATAAAATGGATAATCCACAGTGGTGGGTAACATGAGTTGACATGTGGGCTGGCTTCAAGTTGGACGGATTGCTGATGAAGCGATGACGACATATGTGGCCATGATGGTAGGAGACGAGGAGGTAAGACTGCTGGATGCAGGATGCATTATCCACGAAGCCCAGAGGCGACGCTGTTCGTTACCTGAGTTTCACAGCGCCCTGACCCAGCGATGACAGGGCCGACGGTCCTGCAACTGGACTGATCCGCTGGAATGCGTGTTGTCGCTAGCACGGAAGGAGCACCTTCTCTCGTACCTCTACCTCCTGTCCTAACCCCCCTCTCTTCTCGCTTACACCACATGAATTTCGCTCCATGTGTCAGAAATATAAAAATTTGAGACCGGTATGGAAAGTTTTGAAAAGTATCTTATTAAAAACAGGCAAAATCACAGCTATTCTCAAATCCCTCAAATCAAAAACAAAATTGCTGGGAATTAATTTTAACTGCATAGTAGATCTATCAGCAAAGCTTGACTGACCAAAAGTGAAAAAAAACAACCTGTCTGAAATGTAAACGAATTTAAAAAGGTATTTTTGGCACCCTGTCCGTACACCTGTGGTGACTACATAAGTTGCGGGATTCAAAATTTAACTGCAAAAGTAATCTATCAACAAAGCTTGACTGACCAAAAGTGCACAAAACAACCTGTCTGAAATTTATACGGAAAGTAAAAGGTATTTTAGGCACCAAAAAATTCAAGTTTTTGTTATAAATTTTAAAAAACCCCTGTTTTTTTGTGGTGACACACAGTTGCTTCGGATTCAAATTAACTGCAAATATTCTATCACCAAAGCTTTGACTGACCAAAATTGAAAAAACAACGTATCTGAAATGTATACTGGATAAATAAAAGTATTTTTTGCACCTATCAATTCACACTGTGTGACTACTAAATAGCTGTATTTCAAATTTAACTACAAAGTACTTCTATGAACAAAGCTTGACTGACCAAAATTGAAAAAAACACCTTTCTGAAAATGTATACGGATAATAAAGGTATTTTTTAGGCACCTATCAATTCACCTGTGTGACTGCTAAATTGCTGTAACAAATTTAACTGCAAAGTAGATCTATCAACAAAGCTTGACTGACCAAAAAGTGAAAAAAACACCTGTCCCTGAAATGTAATACAGATATTAAATGTATTTTTGGCACCTACAGTACACCTGTGGTGACTACAAAGTTGCTGGATTTCAAATTTAACTGCAAGTACTCTAGCAACACAGCAGCCTTGCGACAAAGTGAAAAAAACACGTATCTGAAATGTATACTGATTAATAAAAGGTATTTTTGCACCTATCAACCTGTGGTGACTACAAAGTTGCTGGATTCCAAATTTAACTGCAAGTAGATCTATCAACAAAGCTTGACTGACCACAAGTGAAAAAAACACGTCCCTGAAATGTAGTCGGATAATAAAAGGTATTTTTGGCACCTTTCAATTCACCTGTGGTGACTACAATATTGATGTATTCCATTAAACTGCAAAAGTACTCTATCAAAAACAAAGCTTAGTGCGCCAAAGTGAAAAAACACGTATCTGACATGTATTACGGATAATAAAAGGTATTTTTTGGCACCTATCAACCTGGGGGTTGCTGACTACAAATAGCTGGATTCTAATTTACTGCAAGGTGGCTATCTCAACAAAGCTGGAATGGGCAAAATTGAAAAAAGAATCATCTATCTGAAATGTATACTGATAATAAAAGTTGAGTTTTTGCACCTAACAAAGAGACCAGCATTTACTAAAAAAAGATGTGAACATCCTAAATATAAGTTTTCTGGCTGCCCAATATCCAGGAAATAATTCAATAGAAAACTGTTAATAATAAATCTATTGCAGAGCAATGACTACACTAAGTCCCTTGGTAGAACTTTATCCAGTATTCTTTAATAGAGCTTGTCTGTGTTCGCCCGCGGGGGGGCCCCCCCCCAATCCCTCTCCCCCCGTGACGTTTACAGCGGTAGATGCTCCTTTAAAATTCTCTACCTAACTAACATAAAATCCTTCAATCTCTGATCTAACAGTTGTAAGGATCACAGCTAACAGTAGAGCTTTCTCTGTGAAGAAATAGAATAATTTCCCGCTGAGCTGTTTGGACACAGTCAGAGCGCACAGTCCTACTGCTAATGAGAACGCTGACCAGACACTGATCCAAGACTGGAAGGGCTGTTCTTTGTAAAACGAGGACAATGTGATTTTTTCCAGCCAATCGCAACCAACAACATCCCTGTCAAGACGACATCACACACATCTCACCCTGCTCTATTCTGTAAGCTTATTGCTGGCGCCAAAAATGACTGGAAGCCGCCGAAAAATGGCGCGATATTAAAAGATTGATGACAAGATTCTAACCTAAATTATCGTGTGATCTAAAAAATCCGATCAACATAAAAACTGTGCCGATTTCAACTTTGTCGATAATAATCGCTCAACACTAGTCAGAACCAGAGAGACAGCAGATAAGGTACAAAAGTGGCAGGCAATAAACGGATGTCAAAAAGGTGAGCACAACATCAGGAAATGCAAGTATGCAATGCAGAGAGAGAAAGCTAGCTCAAGAACAAGTCTACTACAAGCCCTGGATAAGAGGAAATGTGTTCTTAATTAGAGATGAGCGAACAGTAAAATGTTCGAGTCGAACTTCGAACAGTAGTGGTATTCGGTTCGGGGTTCGATTTGAACTCGTACCCCATTAAAGTCAATGGGAGAAGATGTTCGGGTTAATTTTTATAACTATACAGGTGAGGAGAAGCTGTAATTGGCATGCATCCATCGAACGGGGCTACAACAGATTCTTTGGTTTGACGCTCGCCAAAAAATTGCGACAGCCTCGCTCATACATGTCACCCTATGTGTGAGCTGCTATAGAATCTACTAGAGCTGTAATTTGCTGTCTTTATTAGATAGACCAACATTCGTAGCACATCTCTTCCAGAGGATAATCTCAGAGACATGTTATTTGACAAATAGAATGCTTTGTATATCATGTGTACCGGCTGCTCCAAGTGTAAATGATCTTCAATTATAAATGAATTCCAGGATCGAGTCTCCTAACATCTGCAGAACATTGGACAGCTGTCAGAAATACATTTAACATAGCACCTGCACTACCTTGGACAGCTGCCTTGTTGTTAGCAAACTCAAGAAGCTGTAATTGGTTTCCTGTTACTATATAATATTCACGTTTTTACAGGAGTAATGGCATTTCGGTACATTTAGGAACACATAGTATCAGCAGAATAAAAATAGAACACCACATTTTTAATTTCTAGGGAAGCGATACTTGCAGGCATACTGGATCAACATTTTTTGCCAATCTGTCATTTTGTATAAATTAATTTTCTATTTCCAATTTCAGGCAGTTCCATTCTTTTATCTTTCATTATATCCTGAAACTTTCTTCTTCACCTTATGCACACTGTGATGGTTATATTTACATGTAGTATAATAGTTACTGGACTGGAATAACGTCTTTGCAGAGACAACTTTGCTTTTTCAACTGTGATTTATCTATTTATTGTTGCACAATACGTATCTCGGCATATACATGTGCATACTTTTAATCATTATTAGATACAATATACAAATGTGAAGGTGTGAATAATGGCATTCCAACTCACTGGCTCCTCGCTAGCTTACTGAAAGACTTGCCGGTCTAAAATCTTATCGCAGGCGCAGTGCCACCCACAGCAAACGAGAGGACTAGTCTCAGCACAGAGGTATCGTACCCAGTCTACTAAAGAAAGAAAGAGACCGTGATTTGGAGAGATAAGATTTTAGACCGGCAAGTCTTTCAGTAAGCTAGCGAGGAGCCAGTGAGTTGGAATGCCATTATTCACACCTTCACATTTGTATATTGTATCTAATAATGATTAAAAGTATGCACATGTATATGCCGAGATACGTATTGTGCAACAATAAATAGATAAATCACAGTTGAAAAAGCAAAGTTGTCTCTGCAAAGACGTTATTCCAGTCCAGTAACTATTATACTACATTTGATTGCTGGGGTGGACACCCGCGCTGGACTGTGTGAGAAGTGTTGCTAATGCAGTGCTGTTTATCACCTATTTTGCATGGTTATATTTACAGGCAGGGCCGCCATTAGGGCCGTACAAGCAGTACTGCCGTACGGGGCCCGGCCAGTCTATGAGGCAAGGGACGGCCCACTGCTGCTGGCAGGTACCGCCTCCTTGTTTCATAGCAATGGTAGAGAGAACAGGCCACAGGCGCTGCTGAGAGAGGGCAAATGCTACGGGTCCGGTCACAGCTGCACTGAATGACACATGCAGAGCGTGATCTACTTACTCCTCCTGTGCGCTGTGACCGCAGCAGGTGGGCTCTCCTCTTACTCTGCTGGTGGGCGGGACAATTAAATCAGTGAGGCCACATCCCATGGGCGGGGCTTCACTAATTCAAATTGTCCCGCATCCCGCCGTTCGGCAGGAGCATCGCGGGAAGAAAGAGAGGAGGGCCTTCAATAGCTATAGGGCAGGAGAAATAAGTGGATAACTCAGTGTAGCTGTAACTAGGAGTGCCAGTCCTCTCTCCCTAGAAAGGGGGCCCCACCTGGCTACCTAACCCGGCTACCCACCTGCCTGACTGGCTACCTATCCGCCCACCCGGCTACTTGACTACCAGCCCACCTGGCTTCCTACCCGCCCGCCCGGCGACCCACCCGGCTACCTGCCTAACCACCTGCCTGGCTACCTAACCCCGCTACCACCCTGCTCGTCCAGCCACCCCCCCAGCTGGCTACCCACCTGCCTGGCTATCTCCCTGGTCGCTTCAGCTGTACGGGGCCCTGAAATTTTTATTGGCGACCCTGTTTACAGGTAGATTTAGAGTTACGTGTCATTCAATTTTTTTTCTACATTTCATCTTTATTATTGCAGTATACATTTTTGGATTTCACATTTAAAGTTCTGCAGATGTTACCGAATTTCTTCAGAAGTACAGAAAATAGCATTCTAAAAACTCAGTTTCTTTTATTGTCAGACAGTAATGACTTGAAAGGGATTTCTATCACATCTTTGGCACATGTTGCATTTTACCATTACTGATTCATAATACCTCAAAAGAGAAGCCAATGCCAAGGAGAAGATGGCAGCAATTTATTCCTCACTTATTATGTTTATGGTGGAATTAGGAGAAAAATCTGCAAACAGCTATCTAGAAGGTATGTGTAGGTTTAAGGGAATCTATTGTCACATTTTTCTTTTTACTAATTAAAATTAGATGATACATCTACTTTTCTTCTTAGTTAGGCATATTCTGACTGTAGATTTGTTTAATTCTGTATACTGTTACTGATTATGAGGGCGGCCATCTTGCCTGAGCTGATTTTAACAGCATTTAGAGAGATGTTTTACAGAAGCTTCATGTACATAGGAGCCTGTGAACAGGAGCAGACGCATTGACGTCTATAGGAGAGTTTTCTAGGCGTGCTCTGTGACCTGGGAAAAAGTCAGTGTAAAGGAAGTGGGAGAGGGGAAGCTGTGACATCTCCTATTGTGACTGGTGGATTCTGTGTTATCTATACACATTGGTGTCACCTTTCAGTGCATTCCTGCCTGTGCTGATAAGGAAGAGGCTGCTGAAAAGTTTTATCTACAGAACAGGAAGTATCAGGCTATTGTGAGGCCTAGTGGTCAAATAGAAAATCACAGAATTTCAGGTTTCTTTAAAATATTGATAGTGATATGGGAAATTAAAAAAAAACACAACCAAAAAGTCCAAATGTGTTTACCATAAAAAACATGAGTTAACTATTGGGTCATTTTCTGATGGCTCATTTCCTTTAAAGCGGATGTCTAGTTCAGAAAAGCCTTTTCTATATCTTATTAGAGAATTTTGAGTCAGTAGAGGTGGATCCTGTTCAGAATACTTATTTCTTGGCCAAAGTGGTGAGCTGTTGCAAAGAGTGTCTTCCGCTCTGGAGGACCTGCCCTGCCCTTCATTACTTAGAGAATGCATTGATTTCATTGATTTGAAGGAGAACTGTGCTATTCTAATTTCCCTGCATAAAGTTTAATTACTTACTGACCGGGTTTTCCAGTATTTAGCAGATAAATGCCGGAGGACTCTTTGTGATCTGCTTACTGTCGAGGGACTTTCTAACTTGTAGGAATTGTCCAAAGCAAAAAAACTGAGTCATGTCCAAGGCATTGCATCCAATGGTGGAACTCAGTTTATGGTTACAATGAGGTATAGTCTCACAAGGCCAGAACCAAGAAGACTGAGCAAGAACAAATGTCACGTTCTAAGGGAATAGAACGCCAGGCATGCGGATCCTCTGGGCCGCCACAAGCATAGATGGTAAAGCTCGCGGCAGTAGATGAAGTGCAGGACGAGGACAGCAGGTGCCAGTACAGATGACAGGACACAGCAGCTGTAGCCGTAGACAGGTGACGCAGTCCCAGATAGGTAACAGACTAGGTACAGCGGCAGATATATAACAGAAATAACATACTGGTGCAGCGGCAGGAAACAGCAGGTATAACGCTTAGGAAGCACAGGGTTAACCCAAGGTTAACACAGGTAAACAGCAGCCAGGGGTCAAGCGCTATGTATGAAGACAACACAACAACAAATTCACACCAGAGCAAGAGCAGGAAATTCTTTAAGTAGCCAGGGGTCATATATCACGGGGCAGGTAATTGGGTACTATCTCTTTAAATATGAGTAGTGTCGTGTGCACGGGAGCCAGAGGAAGCAGCGAAGAAGTGTAACTGCAGGCGGAAGCCGCTTTCG
Source organism: Phyllomedusa bahiana (assembly GCA_025379985.1). Classification (NCBI taxonomy): domain Eukaryota; kingdom Metazoa; phylum Chordata; class Amphibia; order Anura; family Hylidae; genus Phyllomedusa; species Phyllomedusa bahiana. The sequence goes on from JAODAL010022639.1 coordinate 24,921, forward strand.
GCATGTCAGTACAGACAGGAGACGGGACAGGTGAGTATAGCACAGCAGCCTGAGCGGACACCACTGCAGCAGCCGGGGCACTGCCATGCCCCTGGCTCAGAACGAGAGCCACCGCATGGACCATGACATCGAATTACAACATTGAATAAAAAGACCCACAGTGATTGCAGATTTTATGTTAAAATTGTTTTGGGATCCTAGTTTATCTATACCACAAGTAAGGAATTTTTATATGAATGACAATCTGGAATATCTCATAATCCATTCTTCTCAGAGTTTAATGATTGATGGTTCTTTGAGACAGAAGATTAAAAGTGATAGGACTTTGTGATAGATGATCAATAGATAGATTAATAAAGGACTGATAGCACTTTGTGATAGATGATAGATACATTAAAAATTGATTGATAGGACGTTGTAATAAGTGATGATAGATGATAGATTAATAATTGACTGATAGGATGTTATGATAGGTGATCAATAGATAGATTAATAAATGAATGATAGGACTTTGTGATAGATGATAAAAAGGCTAATAATTGATTCATAGGACATTGTGAAAAATGGTCAATAGATAAATTAATAAATGACTGATTGGAGCTTGTGATAAATGATCAATAGAAAGATCAATAAAACATGAGAATAAAGCATAATCATTAAACATTTACTGCTGCTCTTATTTCTGCTTTACATGGACAATTTTATTTTGCCCTAGGTAACATGCTATTGGATAGTATGACAGGTCCACTGCCATTCCCTAAGGATGAGACCATGATAGGTGGTAGTAGAGAACCACAGCATGGTAGTTCAGACTTTATTTTCTTAACACACTACATTGTCATGGATCAAAATCCTGCAAGGCACACAAGGTCCCACTGCTCATGCCAGCATATGTCCAGGCCCATTTGAAGTTCGACAATGACCATCTGGATAATCCAGAAGAGACATGGGAGAAGTTCATGTGGTCAGAGGAGACTAAAATAGAACTTTTTGGCATCATCTCCACTCGTCATGTTTAGGGGAAGAAGAAGGATGAATACAACCACAAGAACATCACATCATCCCAACAGTGAAGCATGGGGGTGGAAACATCATCATTTGGGGTTGCTTTCTTCAAGGGGGACAGGGCTACTGCACCGTATTGTAGGGAGGATGGATGGGGCCATGTATCGCAAGATTTTAGCCAACAACCTTCTTCCTTCAGCAAGAGCGTTTAAGATAGATCATGGCTGGGACTTCCAGGAGGACAATGAACTGAAACACACAGCCAGAGAAACTAAGGAGTGGCTGTGTAAGAAACATTTCAAGGTCCTGGAGTGGCCTAGCCAGTCTCCAGACCTGAACCCAATCGAAATTCTTTGGAGGGAGCTGAAACTCAATGTAGCCCAGCGACAGTCCCGGAACCTGAAAGATGTAGAGAAGATCTGTATGGAGGATTGGGCCAAAATCCCCGCCACAGTGTGTGCAAACTTGGTCAAGAGCTTCAGGAAACGTCTGACCTCTCTAATTGCAAACAAAGGTGTCACGGTCCGTGCCACGTTCCTGTCCTTACGCTGCAGCCTCTGCTGCGAACCGCAGTCGTACCTATGTTCCTATCGCAGATCTGGTTCCTGTTGCAGTGTCGCTGTGAGCGCTCCTGTAGCCGCTGCTCACACACCTGTGATTGCTGTGCAGCTTTCTCTTGCTGGCCATGCTGCTCCTCCATCTTGGCTGCTGCCCTGATTCCCTGTCTCTATAGAGGGCCACATCTTCCCTTCCTTTATTCCCACAGTGTGCAGCGGGGTTGGGCTTCCTCTGCCAATCCCCTTCCACCTGTGGGTTTATAAGCCTGCTTCTCCTCACACTCCCTGCCTGATCCTTTTTGTTGTGTCTTTGTGTCATGTTGGCGCTTGGTGTAGTCTGTTGTTCCTGTGTATTGTCTTCTTGTTTGTGTCCTTGTGGTATCCTCTATGTGTGGTTAGTCTCCATGTTGCTTTCCATGTGTCTGTCTGCACCTTTGTCTGTGAGCTTCTTTGCCATGTTATGCCTTAGTTCCTAGCTTGTTTCTGATGTTCCTGTTTCCACGTCTGTGAGTTTCCTTGCCTTGTTCTCTGCCTGTTTTTGGGTGCCCTGGCCCGTGCCTTGTTCCGTTGCCTGAGTCCTAGCCTTAGTCTCTGATCTTGTTCTGTGTGTTGTTTCCAGTCAGTCTGTTTTGTACTTTGGCTTCTGTTTAACCTTCTTGCTTGGCATCCGTTTAGTCCTGTCTGTCTGTTTGTTCTGTACCTGCACATATTTACTTCTAGTCTGCTTTGTCTCTGTCCCTTATCCTGTTGGTGCCTTGCATTGGCACTTCTGGCCTGTCTGGTCAGCGGCCACTGCTGGGGACTGCTCTGAGGTAGCACCTGGTGGCTGTCAGCATCAGCCAACCTTAACATCAAAGGCTCTGTGAATATACCCATGCCCGATGGCCACTTGGTTACGCCCCCTCGGAGCAAGCCCGGCAGTAGTCCAATGGGTCCACTACCTGCTTTCCCCGCTCCCCTGTTACAAAAGGTTTCGGTACTAAATACTAAGTTCTGTTTTTCTATTGTATCTAAAATTATATGATGTAATAAAATGTAAATTAATTATTTAAAAATCATGCAATGTGACTTTCTGGATTTTTTTTTAGACTCGTCTCTCACAGTTGAAGTGTACGTACGATAGAAATTACAGTCCTCTCCATTCTTTGTAGATGGGAAAACTTTCAGAATCGCCAGAGAATCAAATACTTATTTTCCCCACTGTAAGATGTCAATAGTGAAGACTTGAATGGTGAAAAATTGGATGTTTACCCAGTTTAAGTTTTAATCTGGGTACCCATATGTTACTTCTTTGGGCACCAAGTGAGGGCCCCATTTTCTTTTTTCTGGTACATTGTGTATAAAGTACATGACCCAAATAATTTCCTGTCCTCAATATAGAAAGAGATGTCTGAATTCAGCAGGTCACTGGGGTGGCTTTTATTTGAAGAGGGGTGGTTCAAGGGTTATGTTTTTTTTATCAGGGATTTAAAATTCCTTGGGCTCTATCCAAACCTATATTTTCAGATTTAGAGGTGTGTGATTTTTCTTTTATATATTTTGCAATTCAAGGTTTGAAGCAATTAATGTTAGGAAATGTTTGTTTAGGATTATGACGGTTACAACTACTGAATTATAGATGCAATTATTCATCCAAAACTCCGGTGAAGATCAATAATCCTCTGTTCTTTCATTAAAATAGAAATCAATGAGCAACAAACTATTCTTTCATCAGTCAAAGCTAAAAATCTTATTTTGACACGCATTGTGCCTGGGGTGGCAATTATCTGTATTTTTGTTACTAATCCACAATAAACTATTGAGCAAGGAATTCTCCAAGTCAGTAAGTAGCCACCTTGCTTAGCTAGCTTTTCCTAGCTTAATGAATGCGCCTTCAGTGCCCTCTACAGGTAAAAGAAGCATGTCGTTCTGATGAACCTACTCCAGCAATACGATCTTGATTCACATGTTTTATTAGTAAATTTTTTTTTATTTATTTTTTAAAAAGGTATAAAGGAATAGTTACAACAGTGGCATATATGCCGCCACAACACAGCACCTTGCTGCCAATGAAGTTGTCATAATTAGAATTGGGTGCCACATTATAAGATATTATGAATTATCGGACAATCATAGAAAATTCCTACTTGTAAGGATAGAAAACACTCATCAGGTCCCATTGATGCAAGATAGATAGATAAGGCTGTGTGAACTGGGCAAAAGCTGGCTTAAAAGGTTTTGGGGTCAGTTTGCAATCACTTTTCCTTAGCAATATATGTTTTATGATATTTGTTCTCAGGGCCTCCAAAAGAAATTTCAGGGCCCCATACAGCTGAAGCGTCTGCGCCGCCCTCAAACTCCGCGCCCAGCAACCTCATCGCCCTGCCCTCAGCAACCCCAACCTGCTGTCCCTTCCCCTGCCCAAAAAAAATGCAATTGTGCCTTTGTTTTTGGATGTAGTTAGAAATTGGCGAATCTCTCAAAAATTCGATTCGCCGACTTCGCAGAATTTTCCGACAAAATCCGTTTCGTCCTGAATTACATCGGGATGAATCGCATTAAAAAACAGCTATTCCTGGATGCAGAGAGCCTGTAGGGTGCTGTAGAACATTGTGCCATGCTTAAATATGCAGAGGGAGCTTGGTTTGGTCTTCATACAATGCTGTGTTTTAGTATGACACGCACATGACATTAGAATCGCTTCACTCTGAAATTCCCTGGGCACTTAAGAGGGCAAAACTGACCAAAAAATTGAAGTGGGAACGCAGCCTGACAAGGTAACGTCAGCGCCAGCTGGAAAGAAATGAGCTGAGGGCTAAGATCCTACCATAGCGTCAAAGAACACAGTAGTAGGTTACTGGAGCCGCCACAGATCGCAGCACAGTAAGGCAGTGTTCCCCAACTCCAGTCCTCAGGACCCACCAACAGGTCATGTTTTCAGGATCTCCCACAGAATGCACTGACAATAATTACATCACCTGTGCACTGCTAAGGAAAGCCAGAAAACATGACCTGTTGGTGGGCCTTGAGGACTGGAGTTGGGGACCTCTGCAGTAAGGGGACGATGGCAATAGCCACACCAGGGAGCGGAATCTAAGTAGGTCCCAGTTTTCACCAGAGCCCGCCGCAAGGTGGGATGGACTTGCTGCGGCGGGAGTCTACCTGACGTGACTTGCTTGCGGTGGCAGCCGAGGTGTAGCGAGGTACAAACTCGTAAGGCAAACTCAGAGTCGGGGAGAAGCGTAAGGACAGGACAGCAGGCAAGGATCGTGGTCAAGGGACGGAGGCAAGAAGTACGGTACACGGATATTGCAGACGAGGCTGAAGGAGGAGGCGGAGGCGGTTTTTCCTGTCTGTAATTTGGACATACAATTCTTATTCTTCATACTGAAGAAGCTCATCCCAAGCCAGTTTTGCAGCATTTGCTTGTAGTTCAGTATTCCAGTTTTGTACTAAATTCCATCACTAATGGCACAGAATGCAAAATAAGCACCTAAAACATTCCCTGCAGTTAGGGTCTCCTTCAATTCCATACGCTGCATTTCAACAAATAGGTGTCACGCAGAAACTGGATATTCCGACCACGTTTATACTTCATAATAAACAGCGTTGGAACTTAGGTATTAATGATGAAGCTGATGGAGGTAGAATTTCCTTGGCCAAAAATGGTTTCGGAACATTTGCAAACTGGGCTACGGAGGATTTTTTTCTATAGTACCTTGAGTTTGTCCACCCTCTCAGCAGCTGGAAAAAAAGGCTCCCATTTTGACCGGTAGCGGGGGTCCAAGAGGGTGGAGGGGCCAGAAGTCATCCCTCTGCCGTATGGTGGCTATTCGGCTGTCACTAGCCAGGCAAATCAGCATGCTGTGGGCCATGTGCGCAAATGATTCTGAGGGACTCCCTGCCTCCATCTCCACTGTATACTGCCACGGTGCTTGGGGGACAGTGGCACAATGACAGACTGTGGAGGAAACTGCAGCAGCCACAGCAGCAGCATGAGGTGCATGAGGTCAAACAGTGGCACAATGACAGAGTGTGGAGGTGGCAAAAAGAGGAGTAGGCCACAGAGTGGCACAATGACACAGTGTGGAGGTGACGGCAGCAGCCACAGCAGCAGCATGAGGTCAGGCAGTGGCACAATGACATTCTGGAGGTGGCAAAAACAGGAGGAGGCCACAGAGTGGCACAATGACACAGTGTGGAGGTGACGGCATCAACAGCAGCAGCAGCATGAGGTCAGACAGTGGCACAATGACATTCTGGAGGGGACGGCATCAACAGCAGCAGCAGCATGAGGTCAGAGAGTGGCACAATGACACAGTGTGGAGGTCACGGCACCAGCAACAGCAGCAGCAGCATGAGGTCATAGAGTGGCACAATGAAAGAGTGTGGAGGTGGATGGCAATACCAGTCCCTGGTAAAGATGGTGGTAGGCAGATGGAGAAACTAGCAGCAGATGTGTGGCATCAGGCGGGTGGCGGCATCAGAATAGTGGCTGAGGCAGGTAGTTTGAACCCAGACTCATTTCTCACATTTTGGGGTGAGGCGTCATGGCTAAATGTAATCTGAGGCCTAAGGTATTGGTGTGTGGAAATCCGGCCGGGTTCCCCGCCTGATTCATCTTGACAAAGGTCAGTCGTTCCACATTTCCGGTGGACAAGCGGGTTCTCCTTGAGGTCACGACGGCCACCGCCGCACTGAACACCCACTCTGATGCCACACTACTGGCCGAGCCAGACAGCTTCTCCACTGCAAACTCAGCAAGTTGCAGCCACACATCCAGTTTGGCTGCCCAGTAGTCCAGCGGATCTTCTTTAAATGGGGGTGGCAAGTGCTGTCAAAGTAGGCCAACACCTGGTGGTTCAGGGGCTGCTCCAGGTCCTGCTGCTGCTGGCGAATGCCCTCCTCACTAGGCGGGTGAAGGAAGCTGCTCATCCGCTACTCCAGACTTAGGTTGCTGCTGATGGAGCTGGTACTGCTCCTACCCCCCCCCCCCCACGTTCCCACAGTAGCTGCGGCAGTGGTACGTGAGCGCTGATGAACCCACCGGTCAGACCTCTCAGAGGATAGACCATGCTGCACATAGGCAGCGGCCAACTGTCTTCGGAGGATTTCTCTATAGTATTTGAGTTTGTCCTCCCTCTCAGCAGCTGGGAAAAGGCTCCCATTTTGGACCGGTAGCGAGGGTCCCAATAGGGTGGAGAGCCAAAAAGTCATCCCTCTGCCGGATGGTGACTATTCGGCTGTCACTAGCCAGGCAAATCAGCATGCTGCGGGCCATGTGCGCAAGTGATTCTTAGGGACTTCCTGCCTCCATCTCCACTGTATACTGCCACGGTGCTTGCGGGTCATCTGCCTCGTCTTCCTCATCTCCATCTACCTCCTCCAGCTACTCCTGTCTCCTGGATAGAAAAACCACTCATTTCACCAGACAATGCTTGTGCTCCAATGTCCTCCTCCTCCTCCAGTTCAGTCCCCACGAGTCCATGTGGCCAGAGATGTAGTCGCCACGTATCCAGTCCCCTGCCCAGACAGATTTTTCAGCATCTGTTCCAGGACATGAAACAGTGGAATGACGTTATTTATCCCGTAGTCCTGGCGACTGACAAATAACGTGGCCTCCTCAAATGGCCTCAGCAAACGGCAGGTGTCACGCATGAGTTGCCACTGACTGACATCAAAGTTACAAAGGGGAGAAACTCCTTCCGCCTGGATAAACCCAAAAAATCATTAATGGCCTTTCTCTGTTCATACAGTCGGTCCAACATGTGCAGGCGGAATTCCAACGAAATGGAAACATCGCATATCAGCTGTGTGTTGGGGGAGGGCGTTCTGCCGCTGCAACTCGAGGAGGGTTTGCCTGGCTTTGTAGGAATGGATGAAATGCATGCACAGTTTCCCGGCTATTTTCAGAATCTTCTGAAGATCGGTGGAAGACCCTTTAGGAACCTTTTCACAACTAGATTGAAAAACTTGCGCCATGCAGGGTGCATGGACCATCCCTCTAGGTGCAGCGCAGACACCATGTTCCTCCCATTGTCCATTTTCCCCTGGTTCCGATTTGCAGTTGGTGCGGAGAAAGCCACACATCGATTTCTTGCTCCATAACGCGGAGCAGCTCCTGCCCTTTGTGACTTCGTTCGCCGAGGCAAACCAGGTGTAGAACTGCATGACACCGCTGTGCCCTACACATGTGGTATGATAGAGCAGCATTTGTGGAGGCTGAGATGGTGGTGGTGGAGGAGGAGGAGGCGGACATTGGTGCAGGAGCAGCAGTTTGACAACGTGGAGGAGAAAGCGCCGTCTCCTGTCCAAGTTGTTGGTGTGGCTGGGCAGGAAGCACATTCACCCAGTGGGCCGTAAAGGACATGTACTGGCCCTGACCGTAGTTACAGCTCCACACGTCCGCGCTGCTGTGCACCTTGGAACAAACCGATAAGCTCAAGGACTGGCCCACCTTCTGTTCTACATATTTGTGAAGGGCTGGTACTGCCTTTTTGGAAAAGAAATTACGGCTTGGAACTCTCCATCTCGGCTCGGCACAAGCCATTAGTTCTCTGAATGGTGCAGAGTCCACCATTTGGAAAGGGAGGGACTGCAGTACCAACAACTTGGACAGGAGCACGGTCAGCTTCTGCATCTTAGGATGGTTGGACGCATACTGTTGTCTCTTAGCAATCGCCTCGTTGAACGACTGCTGGTGCCATGAGTAGCGAGGAGCAGGAGCATCTGGACCGGGAGATGATGGCAAAGAGAAACAGCTCCCTTCTGCAGTGGTGGTGGAGCCTTGACTGGCTGAAATGGCATGCTTGCGACTGGGCGCTGCTGCTGTTGTTGCTGTGGCGGCAGGATGGACCACCACATCTGAGCCATGTTTCTCCCAGGCCACCGGATGGTGACGCTGCATGTGCTGACGCAGGGCCGTGGTGCCAATGTTAGCTCTCTGGCCACGCTTCACTTTCTGCCCACAGATTCTACATATACCCATATTCGGCTCCTCCGGTGTCTTAGCAAAGAACTGCCACACCGCCGAGTCTGATTTACCACAAGCTCACACGGAGTGACTACTACCCCCGCTGCCTCGCTGAGCTCCTGTGCCGCTACTTTCTTGGACCTGCGAAGCGGGTTTTCTACCCCGTGGTCGTTTGGCTCCCGACCTTGCACTGCTGCTACCCTGCTGACTCACGGCCACACAACCCACTTGCTGGCTGCGCCGCTGCCTGACGCGCAAGCTGACACCCTCTTCTCCTGAGGATGATGAAGCCCTTGCTTCACCCGCCTCCTAAGTGCAGTTGCCTACATCATCATCGATTATTGTTTGATCTTCACTGCTGTGCTCCTCAACGGTCTTGGTATGCATAGGCTGACCCCTCACAACATGACCTCCCATGCCACTCTCCACATCCATACTTTACTGCCTACTGCAAGAAGCAGTGGATATCGGCCCCATTTCTTTTCTGCCAAGTAGCTGCTGACTGTCCTCAAATTGTTCATCCTCGCTGCATAGTGGTGGTGAGCCCAGACCAGATAGTAGATCTCAGGCTGAGGGAACCGGACGGGACAGAGGCGGGTTGAGGACAGGTGAGAACCGCTGAGCTGTTCCCGGGCCATGCCAACTAAGGGTTGTGTCTGATGTTCCACCAACTCTTGGCTGGGGTTGTCAGATGTCATCTGGGAGGAAATGGATGACCTAGTCAACCAATCAAGAACCCTTGGGTTGCTGGTCAACACACGGCCACTAGATGACACCGGCAGTTCTGGCCTCACCAAGTGACCCCTGCTGCGATGTCCCCTTACTGTGCTGCGACCTGTGCCTGCTCCAGGAATGTTTGTGCCACTGCCACTCGCATGTGAAGAGCCTGCCACCTCTCTTTCTGACATACTGTTTGTTCAAAAATTTACAGACTCTGTTTAATGAAGATATCTGTATATGATAAATACACACCCTGTATTTGACTCCAAATGAACCCACTAACAGGCTTGGGTAACCCTTGGATATAAATTGCGCTACAGAAATCACCAGGAAAAAATTAACTGGTATGTGGCGTGTTAAAACGCCGTGTATTTTACTGACTACAAAAGCAGAAACACGCTTAATTAACATTCGGATATAAATTATGCTACAGGAATCACCAGGAAAAATTTCGTCTTTGGCGTTGAAAAACACAGTTTCTTTTACTGACTGCAATAGCGCAAACACGCTTAATGAACCCTTGGATATAAATTGCGCAAAAGAAATGAACAGCAAATAATTAACTGGTATGTGGCATGTTAAAACGACGTGTATTTTAGTGAATACAAAAGTAAAAACAGGCTTAGACAACCCTTGGATATTCAATGTGCTCCAGAACTGACCAGATGGCATTAAAATGTATATGCAGCAGAATTGGACCCACACTGGACTTCAATTACAATACCCCACAAAATCAAAATTAGAACGGAAGAGGAGCAGTATCTAATAAAAGCAGTGACACCCCCAAAAAATCGCTGTTAAAAACTAATTTCTTTTGTGCGAGATCTCGGCTACTGCAGCTGCAGCACGGCACAGAGAGAGGATTGTGAACTGCCAGTGTCGCACCCGGACTTATATAGTGCGGTGACGTCACAGAATCCTGCCGGTCTCTGATTGGCTTCATCTCTGCACATGTCATTGAGGATGTTCCTTTCTTCCTCCCAGAGTTCTTTGCCCCATGTAACGCCATGTGCTTGCGGCCATTTTATCAATTAAAAACACGCTTCGTTCCAGCGAATTACCTTAAAATTCGACTTCGTTCAGAACCGTTCAGTTTTCCTGAAATTCTAAACGAAGTCCACTTCGTTAGAATCAATTTGCTCATCTCTAGATGTAGTCCTTGTTGGACTTTACAATGTACAGTTTATCTGTATTGTGCAGGTCAGTGCATATACAAGGGCCAGCAAATACTGCCACATGATCACCACTATCATGTTACTGTTACTATCAAATACCCAGACCAATATTGCAAAACAACAATAACATACAAAGACCATATAATACCACCACATCATCATATCTCCACCATAAAGATGCTGATTAATACCAACATACTGTTCACTGAATATAATTCATTACAATAAGACCAATATTTCTGTCATACACTGACCATATAGTGGTAGATACAAGTGTACACAGTGCAGTTACATTTAGTGACTCACAGTTGACGTCGTTCACGTTTCGTTTTCTTCTCCGTCTGCTCCAGACTGCTCCAGACGGCCATGACCCATCCCTGCAGAATTCACAACACAAACTACTCACTTTTTTATATCATCTTCCTACCTGTGCCCGCCCCCCTATGTACAAACTCCCCATCCATAATGCCCCAAATGGTAATAATGCCCCCCTTGGTGTCCTGGTAGTTAGGTATATAGCCCCTCCTCCGTAGGTAGGTAACCGGGTAGTGGGCAGGTAAGGGTAACCCCTATAGGTAGGTGGGAGGTGGCCAGGGAGGTAGGTGGGTAGTAAGGAGTTGGGTAGCAGCGAGGTAGCCAGGGAGGTCGGTAGATAGGTAGCCGGGAAGCCAGAGAGATAGGTAGCCAGGAAGGTGGCTAGATGGGCAACCAGGGATATAGATAGCCAGGCGGGTGGGTAGCCAGCTGGGCAGGCAGAAAGCCAGCCGGGTGGGTGGCCGGAGGGGCAGGTAGGTAACCAAGTTAGGTAGCCAGGCGGGCAGGTAGGCATGTAGCCAGACGGGCGGGTAGGCAGGTAGCCAGGCGGGCGGGTGGGCGGTTAGGAAGCCAGGTGGGCTGGTAGTCAAGTAGCCGGGTAGGCAGGTAGTTAGCCAGTCGGGCAGGTGGGTAGCCAGGTTAAGTAGCCAGGTGGGGTCCCCCTCCGAGAGAGAGAGAGGGCCTACGGTCACAGCGCACAGGAGGAGTAAGTAGATCACGCTCTGTGCGTGTCAATTAGTACAGCTGTGACCGGACCCGTAGCATGGGCCCTTTCTCAGCAGTGCCAGCCCCAGCCACACACAGCGTGCAGATCGCGCACAGACCGTTCACTCTACCATTGCTATAAAACAAGGAGGTGGTACCTGCCAGCAGCGGTGAAGCCCCCCTTGTGTCACAGACTGGCCGGGCCCCATACGGCACTACAGCTTGTACTGCTCTAACAGCGGCCCTGTTTGTTCTAGGTGGTAAAGTTTCTTCAGGAGGAGAGCTTCATGAAGATATAGGGAGACTTATAGGCCATGCAATGTTTTATTGGAAAATTAAATATGCAAAAAAAAAAGCTATAGGGACGAGAGCTAGGTCTTTGGTGCCACCTTTTTGAAGTAGTGTCCCTTTCAGTTAAATACAATGAAGTCCACCACGATTCCAAGCAGAGCAAACACAGTCCCTTACTGGAAATAATACCTTTATAGCAACATATTCCCTATAATCTGCTTCATTCACTTACAGTGAAGCATGAGCCACTGAAAGCCACGCTTTTGTGTCCCACATTGAAAGCATCGGCAAATAGAGCAAATGTAGTCTAAATAGGACCATGTTTGTTCTACTAAAGTTTATGGGACAGCTACGTAGTTTATCCATCAGATTATTTTTTTTTCCCCAATACTCTGATGGATACCTGAAACGTAACATAAAACAAAGGTTGAACCCAAGCTTAAATGGATTCTTCTGAGCGATAACATACATTGGCATCTGTCACCTATAGGTTCCTATTGTAAAAAAAGATGTGTACTTTCAGGGCTGGGACAAAGCATTTTGGTGCCCTAGGCAATTCAAGCTTATGGGCCCTCTCCTCCCTCCATCCCCTCCCATTTGAAAATCCAGGCCCAAACCTGATACATGCTACATGTGCCCTCCCTTGCTGCCTGGAACAAGAAAAAAGACACAAATGCGCTAACAAAAATAAATAAATAAATAAATATATATATATATATATATATATATATATATATACATATACATAGCTAACAAGACAATTTTCTATGGATCTAATTAATGGTTATACAGTTGCCACAAAATACCGTTGTAAAAGAAGCACATATTATCACCATACTGCTACTGATAAGACCAATCTTATGAATGATACCACTATACGAAGATCAAATAATACCACCGCATCATGACCACATATCACCACCACATAATCACTGAATAATACCACCACACCATGACCACATATCACTACCACATAGTGACTAAATAATACCACCATATCATCAGCACATATCACCACTACAGCGTGACTGTATTATACCACAACACCTTGAACAGATATCACTACAACATAGTGGCTGAATAATACATCATACAATTACTTAATATAAACCATTATACTACGACTAATATTACCCCCATACAGTGACTATACATTGTTAGATACCAGTTGAACATAGGTGTTCTGCACATATATAAGTGATTATAGTAAAGTTACATCCAGGGACTCAAAGAAGACATATCTGAAGAGTTGTTCTCTTCTCCGATGAGTTGTTCTCTTTTTCTACAGGTTCCTACCTTTGAACTACGTTGGATTGTTTGGAATACTCTGAATCAGCATTGGATCAATTCCTCTAATAAAATGGTCAACGAGGGATGTTGTCGGAGAGTGTTTATTTAAATAAAGTGGCTTTTTTCAGTTCTATGGGGAGTGGGTGGGTTTTTGTTTTTTTCCAGTGTAGGTAATGGAGGTATCTGACAGACACTCCCTTTACTAGTCCAGGGTTTGGGTGCAGCCATGGGTTTTCTTGTCACACAATGCTGACAATAATCCGCTGTCACTACTACCCAAGTATGTAACGCACCAGGGGTGCTTAGAAGAGTCGGTTTACCATTAGAATCCGACCCTCTAATGTGATGGTCAGCTTCTGGGGCAGCTATGGACTTTTATTTTTATGGGGAAAGGACCTAAATCCATGGACTTTCCCATTATGATATTATCAGGTTGAAGATGATAGTTTTACCTTGGCTGGTTATGAAAAAGGGAAGAATCTATATTGTTTTATTTTTCTTATTTGCATAAGAAAAAACTCATTGAGTCCCCCCATTTTTCATAACCACCCAAAGGGTAAAAAAATCAGCTCAACCTAAATACCGGGATGGAAGCCCATGGATACTGGTCCTTTCCCATCCAAAAATACCAGCCCGCAGCCACCCCAGAAACATACCATCACATTAAAGGGTCTGCTTCTGATGGTAACCCAGCTCTTCCCCGTATCCTTGGTGCGTTGGGTACTAGGGCAATAGTGAGAGGGGATAAGTGTCAGCCTGGTTCCAGCCAGGTGACAAAAATCACAACTGACTGACACCAAGCCATAGTGATAGTAATAGAGAGATGTCTGTCAGACGTCCTCATTACCAATACTGGAAAAAAAGGTTTAAAAAAACAACAAAGAACTGGAATAAAACGTTATTTAAATTAAAAGTCCTCAATACTATCCATTGTTGACCATATTATTAACTCCTTAAGCCGAACACCTGAAAAGTAGTTAATGACCAAACTTTTTTAGTTTTTTGGGCCCCCTTGCGTTAAAAAGTTGTAACTTTTTATTTTTTTAGTGATGCAGTTGTATGAGGCCTCTTTATTCGAGACAATTATACTTTAGGGGGGAAAAGTTAATACATTTTTGTTTTTTTTTAATTTTTTTTACACCCTTCACTTTCACACTTAATAAATTGTTAGATTAATTTTACAGCTTATTAGGTCGCTGGATACCAAAATGTTAGGGTTTTTTTGTGCGTGAATTTTTGACAATTATTTTTTTTTAAAATTTTATTTTATTTATTATTTATTTTTTTAATTCTTTTTTTACACTTTTTATGGGTTTTTTTGTACTTTTTTTTACTCCCATAAAGGGGAAAGAACTGTTTAACTTTTTTTTAATTTTTTTTTTACACTTAGTAATGTATTAGCATATTCCATATATGCGAATACATGCTAATCTGTGTCAGTTTGACACAGGCAGTGTTTAGGACAGCACACAGTGCGTCCTAATCACGGGCTTCATACACAGACCGCTCTGGGGACATGCTAGGTCCCTAGAGCTGACTGTGCAGCCGGTCTCTGAGCTCTGTCGGGTGACCGGGCGTTCCGATCACCCGACAGAGCAGCGGAACCCTTTGATTGCGCTGCGGTAACGCACCGCCGCAATCAAAGGGTTAAAGAATCGGGTTGCGGAGGTTTCCTCCGCTGCCCGATGCCTGCAGGAGATGCTCTGGGATCGGGGCTGTGTAGTACAGCTCCGAACCCAGCGCAATTGCGGCGCCGGGCGCCGCAAACTCCGATGTCTGCAGCAACGTCTAAAGACGTTGCTGCAGACGAACGACCTGAAATGCCCGCCGTCTAAAGACGGTGGGCGGTCGTTAAGGAGTTAAAGAATGGATCCAATGCTGATCTGACATAGTCCAATGAATCCGCCATAGTCCAAAAGGGAAACCTGTAAAAAAAACAGAATCACTATGGAAACATATACAGTAATAGGTTAGACATCTCATTCCCTAAAGCAACCTGCTTTCTTATCATAGTATGAGGAACAAAGCAGCGGTGAGGGGTTGATTCTGACCCCCCTAGTGTCCATTCGTTCACCACTGCCACCAATAATGCTGACAGCTGCTATGACCCTCCACCCAGTACACACACTCCCACTGCAAGGAGTTAAATAATTTTTCATCTACATAGACTTAAAGAGAACTTTTCTTTCATGGGACAAGATCTACTTTTTAATGGGGTCATAGAATGATACCATAGAATTAAAGGGGTTGTCTCACTACGAAGATTATAGTTGAAAATGTGGGGACCAAAAATCTAAGGATGTACGTCCTTGGTTACTATTGGCAAAGTGCTTTCGGTTTTAGAGAACGGGCTGGTTTACATGTGCTTAGCAACGGTTTTGTTTACTGGTCAGGAAGCATTCTGTCCTGCCAGGTCGTGCACATGCAAAGGAAAGGCAGTTAAGAGGAGGGGCAGGGATGTGTGTATTGGCAGGCAAGGAGGAAAGCAGTGAAGAGGATACAAAAACACACAACCCCCCTGCATGTCCTCTCACTGCTTCTCCTCCTTGCCTGCCAATACACACATCCCTGCCCCTCCTCTTAACTGCCTTTCCTTTGCATGTGCTAAGCACATGTAAACCAGCCCGTTCTCTAAAACCGTAGCACTTTGCCAATAGTTACCAAGGACTTACATCCTTAGATTTTTGGTCCCCACATTTTCAACTATGATCTTCATAGTGAGACAACCCCTTTAACTAGGAAACCGAAAAGAAATTCTAAGTGGGGTGAAGTGTGAAAAAAAGCGTACTTGCCATTTTTGCTGGGGTTTTGTTTTTATGGCGTTCACTTAACAGTTTAAATGTTGTGTTATTTGTATTCAACAGGTCGGTGATACCAGATATGTACAGTTTTCATTATGTATTAGTGCTAATAAAAAAAAACAAAACATTGGGCAACAGGTCTGGACAGGGCTGCACCAGTTTGGCATCAAAAAGCTGTAGTAGACCAGTTCTAAAGATGTATGAACAGTTGTGTTCCAAACTTTGGTGCGATAAGCGCCTGCACAACACTTTTTAATGCGGCAAAGATTTGGGGTGTTCTGGGGTGTTGTTGCACCACATTCATAGAATTAGACATATTTCTGATTCTTTGACGCCAAACCTAGGGGCATAATAGTTAGAAAAGCCAGAGCAAGTTAAGGGTGGTTCATATGTTCTGGCACATTCTAAACCTTAAGCCCTCCCCAAAAAATATATATATATGACTGTTAATTTTTCTTCTCCTCGCCTTCCAGGACCCATAACCTTTTTATTTTTTCATCTACATAGACATATGAGGGCATTTATTTTGTGGGACAGGATGTGCTTCTAATGGTGTCATTCATCATACCATAGACTATACTGGGAAACCACAAAACAATTCTGGAGTTCAATCTTCGGTATACAGTAAATGATGTGTTATCTGTATTCTTCAGGTTGATACACAGCCAGCATTACCAAACATGTAGGGTTTTCTTTATGTTTTGGGTCAGTAAAAAAATTCCAAACATTTTATATTTTTGAAATTTGCACCGTGGCACCATTTTCTGCAACAAATAACTTTTTTGTACTAACACCTACAGACTTTAGTGAGGGTGCATTTTTTTGCAGGATAAAGTGTACTTTTTATTGCTAGCAGTTTGGAATACATGCAACTTTTTTGATGAAATTGCGGCGGGCGCACTCGCCCTCCTGCGGGCCGGTACTCACCCGGCCGCGCTCCTGTGTCCCTGCAGCCTCCTCCAGCACGGCGCGCGCGTCCCCGTGCTCTAAGGCGTGCGCCTCTGTGAAATTTAAAGGGGCAGTGCGCCGGTAATTGGCTAATTTACCTGAGCGCTTCCGCCCGCTCCCTGCCGGATCTTTAGCGCCTTGCCTATTGGGAATATTGTGTATAGATAAATGGTACGCACACCTTAGGAAGATAGGAAAATTTGGGTGCTGGGTGAAGAAGGATCAATGATCCACATACAGTAGAAGATATATTCACCGCACACCAAGGATGATTATTATAAGTACATTTATTTATTTAGTGCATATCAGAGGCAAAGATATAAAATCACCAATATCAGGATGAGTATTGCTAAACAAATGCTTTACAAAAGATAAGTATACTGCATAGGAGTTTTTTCCTTGTTTTATGCAGAAGAGAGAGATGTCATAATAAACGACGTTTCGGCCAATAGCGGCGTCCCGCCGCGTTTCTCCTTTACCCAGCCTATTCTAGGCATAATTGCCTTATTCTACAGCGGCTCTTTTCCTCCTTGGGACTCCATTCCTTCCAGATATATATGCTACCTTACATAGATACCTCTCTACTGCCGATTAATATCTCTATATACATTCAAGTGATGTCTCTCGAAAAAGGCTATTGGCCGAAACGTCGTTTATTATGACATCTCTCTCTTCTGCATAAAACAACGAAAAAACTCCTATGCAGTATACTTATCTTTTGTAAAGCATTTGTTTAGCAATACTCATCCTGATATTGGTGATTTTATATCTTTGCCTCTGATATGCACTAAATAAATAAATATACTTGTAGTAATCATCCCTGGTGTGCGGTGAATATATCTTCTATTGCCTATTGGGAAAGCGGTCCCAGTTGTCTCATTCTGATCTTCCGTGTACCATACCCTTGCTACCGTCTCTTGAGCACGAACCTCTGCCGCCTGCCCTGACCGTCTGCCTGTCCATGACCACGAACCTTAGCCGCCTGTCCTGACCTTCTGCCTGTCCCCGACTACGAGCCTGTCTTACGATTTTGCACCACGCTATACTTCGGCTGCCGCCGCAAGCAAGTCACGTCAGGGGTAACGACCTGGTAGACTCCCGCCGCAGCAAGTCCATCCCGCTTTGTGGCGGGCTCTAGTGAAAACCGGGACCTACTTAGATTCCGTTCCCTGGCGTGGCTTACACCATCGCTTGCGGTGGTCCAGTGGATCCACTTCTACGTCCGGGACCGTTACAGTATAAAAAAATACTTAGCATACTCCTGTATTCTAATACATTAGACTCTATGTTAGTATGACACAGACTGCAGTCAGGGCAGCACACAGTGTGCCCTGACTTGCAGGCTTGCTATACAGACAGTCCTGGAGCTACTCTAGCTCCCCAGGGCTATCTGTACAGACGTTCCCCGGGCTCTATCAGGTCAAGGAGACTCCCGGAGACCCGATGGAGCAAGGGAATTCCCTTTGATAATGCCCCCATTCACAAACTGCAGCAATCAAAGGCTTAAACGGCAGGGATTGAAGGCTTCCTCCGGTCCCCGTCGTTAACAGAGACTGCTCTAGAAATGGAGCTTTCAACTACAGCTCCGCTTGTAGCACAGTTACGGCGCGGGAAACTGCAAAACCTCTCTGTCTGCAGTGACATCTTTTCTGCAGAAAGCCGACCTGCACCACCTGATGTCAAAAGATAGAGGGTGGTCGTTAAGGGATATAACAAGTCTTATGAGAGTTTAACTCCCTCAGTGTCTGACCCATTTTCCGTATTTCGTTTCTGTTCTTTTTCTTTCCACCGTCCAAGAGCCATAACTTTTATTTTTCTGTCAACATAGCTGTATTAGCTCTTGTTTTTTTGCGGAATTTTTTTTTTTATAGTAACATTTTATGTAGTGGGGGGCCCAAAAATTCTTTGTGGAGGGGAACTGGAAAAAAAACTAAATTCAACAATATTTTTTGCTTATTAATTAATTTTTTCAAAGGGTGTTTTTTTACAGAACTCATCGAACAAAATAAATGACATTTTATCTTTACTCTGCTGGTTGGTACAATTCCATGATAATACATTTTTATAGTTTTTCTTACTTTATAGTTTTACTACTTTAAAAAATAACATTTCTTCATATCACCATTTTTTTGAGAACAATAACTTTTTTTTCTCCAGTAGAGCTGTATGATGGCTATTTTTTTTGTCAAAGGTCACCTTTTCATCGATACCAACTTGCAACTTATGCAGTTTTTTGATTACTTTTTATTTAATTTTTTCTGTGAGGCAAGATGACCAAAAAACCCCCAACATTTCTGTAAGGGATGGTGGTAAGGAGGTTTGAAAAAGTCTTGGCAACTTATGTGACTAATGTCACTTTGAAGTGACATTGAACAGGATATCTGACCGTAACACGTCACTGTGAGCACTGCCGGGCCAGAGTTAAAGACCTAAAAAAAAAAACTAACTTCAATTTAGGGTTAGGGTTGGAATTAAAATTGGAATTTCTTCACAGGTTTAGTTGAACCAGTGTCAAATTGAACATGGATGTATTTGAGCAATAATAATAATCTTTATTTATATAGCGCCAACATATTCCTCAGCACTTTACAATTTAGAGGGTATAAGTACAGACAAACCAGACATTACACAGTAAAATACACAAGGTGTGAGAGCTCTGCTTGCAAGAGTTACAATCTATTATGGTGTATGGGTGAGACGAAGGGTAAGAAGTGCTTGGTTTACATAATTATCTAGCCATGTTTCATAAATATGTTGTGGTTTGCATAGAAAGTGGATGAACCTGCCATCCAGACTGTACAGCTATATACACATAAGTGCCCTAAGCAAGGAATTACAGTAGTCAAGACGAGAAAGCAACAATAAGAATTTGAATTGTTTTCACAGTAAGAAAAGGACGGATTCTGGAGATGTTCTTGAGGTGCAGGTGACAGGAGCGGGAAAGGGATTGGATATAGGGGGTGAAGGACAGATCGGAATCTAGTATGACCCCAAGACATTGGGCCTGCTGCCGAGGAGATATGGTGGTGCCACACACGGAATCAGAAATAGCAAGGTGGGGGGTTGGTTAGTAGAGGTGGGATGACAAGAAGTGCAGTTTTAGTGAGGTTTAGTTTGAGATAGAGGGAGGACATGATGTCAGAGACAGCGGACAGTCACTTTTTTTTTTTAGCAGGGCAGGAGTGATGTCGCCGGAGGAGGTATATAGTTGAGTGTCATCAGCATAGAGATGGTACTGGAAGCCAGTCTAATACAAGGTCTAATTGATGGTAATGAATTTGGTATTAAGCAATTTCTGAATTGTGAATCTACCAACGTAGTATATTGCATAGAATGTGTATCATGCCAATTGAGATACGTTGGTTGCACAACTAGACGCTTAAAAGACTACGAAAACATTTATATGGAGCATCTTGTGCGGATAAAAGAGGTGTTTCCAATGTATCTAAACACTTTTTTTATACACATCAAAGAAATATTTCCAATTTAAGAGTGTTTTGTATAGAATCTGTGTTTATCGGAAAAAGAGGGGGTGATCACAAAAGATCTTTGCTGAATAGAGAGGGTTATTGGATCCTCATGCTGAGGATCCATGCAAACTCCTCAGGTTTCAACTATAGAACAGATTTAATTCTAAATTACTAATGTTGTGTATGTTTTATGCCCTGCCCTCCTGTGTGGGTGTTACTTTTAAAAGGAAGTCAAGGCAGGTCAGTCTTTGTTATGATTAAGAATCGGTAGATTTGAAACGTGTCAACAAGGTGTCGTTTTGATACATGTTTTTACCTTTGCGGCTTTTTTGTCTTTGGAAATTGTTTTGATGTTCAAATAAAATGTATACTCCTTTTAAGCTGCCTTCTGTGCCTATGGTTGAGGCTGGTTCTATTTTTCTATTTTCAAGCAGTGTGAGAGTCTGCTGGAACCGCGCCCGACCTTCAGGTGAGCTGAATCAATTGCTTGTTGTGTGGATTTTGATCCCTGAGAAACCCCAACAGCAAGAGGAAGAGGAGAGGAAGTGGAACCTGAAAATGAGACACTGAAGGAGCAGTGAGAGAAATAGGATGAGAACCAAGAGAGAAAGAGAGAGCGGTGTCCTGGAGGCCAATGGCACCAAGCATGCTGAGGAGGAGATGGTGATCGACAGTGTCAAACGCTGCAGAGAGATCCAAGAGAAGAAGCAACAAAGAGTAGTTGCCCTGAGATTTAGCTGTGAGGAGATCATTTGAGACTTCAGTTAGAGCAGTTTCTGTGGAGTGTAAGGTGCGAAAACCTGATTGCAGAGGATCAAGAGATAGCAGATTAGGCGAGAGTAGACCAAGCATTCCCATAGATTAGAGATGAAGGGAAGGTTTGAGACTGGTCGGTAGTTACCAGCAAAGGACGGGTCCAAAGGGGGCTTTTTCACTAAAGGGGTTATAACAGAGTGTTTAAAGGAGAAAGGAAAGATCCCAATGGAGAGAGAGAGGTTACAGATTTCAGTTAGGTGAGAGATGACATCTGGAGAAATAGACTGGACAAGGTGGGAGGGTATGAGGTCACTAGAGCAGGTGGTGGGGTGAGCAGACAAGAGAAGACTGGACACTTTTTCTTCTGTGTCAGGTCAAGTGCTAAGAGCAGACTAGAGGGTGTGAGGGGAGGGACAGGATGGGTATAACCTGGGGATTGAGATGTGATGTATTGCTGGATATTGCTGATTGTAATGGGGGCTGGCGCGGGCGCCGCTGTTCCCCGCGGCCGCCACCGTGCCCGCAGGGGGTCCGGCGCGGGTGCCGCGGCTGCCCGCGACCACCCCTCTGCTGCCCAGGTCCCGGCGCCGGCTTACTTACCCGTCCGCGCTCCGGTGCACGCTGATCCTACCTGTCCCGGCCACCGCGCGCGTACCCGCGTGCTAGGGCACGCGACGGCTGGTCTGGATTTAAAGGGCCAGCGTCCCGGTAATTGGTCTATTGCCGGGCGCTGGTCCTGTTTAAGGGATACGCCCCCAGCACTCTCTGCCAGTTCGTTGGTGTGCGTTACCTAGTCTAGAGAGTGTTGGAAGTCCTGCCTGATTACCCGTGTACCAGTCCATCTGCTACGTTTCCTGACCTTGCCCGTTTGCTGCCTGCCCTGACCTTCTGCCCGTCTCTGACCACGAACCTCTGTCGCCTGTCCTGACCTTCTGCCTGTCCCCGACTATGCCTCTGGATTACGATTCTGTACCATGCAGGTCAGGGGTAGCGACCTGGTAGCCTCACGCCGCAGCAAGTCCATCCCGCTTTGCGGCGGGCTCTGGTGAATACCGGGGGCTACTTAGACTCCGCTCCCTGGCGTGGCTTACGTGGTCCAGCGAATCCACCATACCCGTGACAGTACAAACTGGCCATGGATTCCACCAGGGTACCCTTGCCTGTTCTCCGGGACATCACGACGGCTGTCGCCCAGCAGACCCATCGTATTGACCAGCTCACGGCCATGATGCAGAACCTCGCGGCCCGTCTACCTCCGCCTGCGGCTTCCGCCTCCTCGCCAGCACCAGTTGGGCCTGCAGCCATGGCTCTTCCTGTTCCTGCACCGGGACCTTCGCTGCATCTGCCGCTCCCTTCACGCTATGATGGAGACCCAAAGAAGTTCAGAGGCTTCATCAGTCAATGCTCCATCTACATCGAGATGTTGGGGCATCAATTCCCTACTGAGTGGGCTAAAGTGGCCTTTATGATTAGCCTCTTGTTGGGAGAAGCCTTGGCCTGGGCCACCCCGCTATGGGACTGAGGAGATCCATTGACGGCGAATCTACAAAGCCTCGTCCAGGGGTTCCACTCAGTCTTCGTGGAACCGGGCCGCACCTCCTCCGCTGCCGCAGCTCTGCTCCGTCTCCGTCAGGGCGACTCCACTGTGGGTCACTACTCCGTGCAGTTCCGCACCCTAGCCTCTGAGCTGGACTGGAATAATGAGGCTTTGGTGGCAACCTTCTGGCAAGGCCTTGCGGGCAATATTAAAGATGAGCTCGCTGGTCGGGACCTGCCTTCCGCTCTGGACGAACTGATTCGCTTGGCTTCCCGAATTGATATTCGGTTTTCGGAGAGACAACAAGAGCTCCGCCTCCAACGGGAGGTCGCCCGTCTACGCCGGCTATCTCGTCTGGCTCCCGATCTTCCAACGTCCTCCTCTCCCTCCGCCAAGGGACAAACCCTTGCAGGTCGAGTGAGCCCACCTGACCCAGGAAGAACGTTCGCAGCGTTGTCTGGGGCAGCTATGCTTCTACTGTGGCGGTTCTGGCCACTTCATTGGGGACTGTCCGGTGCGCCCGGGAAACTCTCGCACCTTAGGGCTCGCAGGAGAGGCATCCCTGGGTGTCAGTGCGGCCTCTCTTCGTCTGGCCACCGCCTTCCGTGATTCGGGGTCCGCTGGAAATTTTGTCAGCCAAGCTCTGGTCTCCAAATTTCGTCTCCCGGTGACCCCTCTGCAGAAAACCATGTTTGTTTCCTCCATCAGTGGCGAATTCCTAAAGGACGTTATTCGGTTCTGCACAGCGCCCCTCACTTTGCAGATAGGCGCTCTCCACAAGGAGACTTTGAAACTGCTGGTTCTGACTCGCTCCTCTTCGGAAATCCTCCTGGGCCTTCCTTGGTTGCAAGACCATGCTCCGACCTTGGATTGGAACACGGGTGAAATTATCCGTTGGGGTCCTGCGTGCCACTCGCGATGCCTTCCTGTTCTCCGTTCTGCTCTACGGCCCGCCTCTGTAAAGTCTACGAAGCCTCTGCCGGGTCTGCCCACTCCGTACCAGGATTTTGCCAACGTCTTTTTTGAAAGGCAGGCCGAAACTCTGCCCCCGCACCGGCCGTTTGATTGTCCTATTGACCTGCAACCCGGTACTACTCCTCCCCGAGGCAGAGTCTATCCTCTTTCCGTCCCGGAGACTAAGGCTATGTCGGAGTATATCCAGGAGAACCTCCGTAAGGGCTTCATACGCAAGTCTTCCTCGCCTGCGGGGGCCGGCTTCTTCTTCGTTGAAAAGAAAGATGGTACTCTACGACCCTGCATCGATTATCGGGGACTTAATAAAATTACTATAAAAAATCGATATCCCCTGCCTCTGATCTCGGAGCTGTTCGATCGCCTGCGGGGAGCAAACATTTTTTCCAAGTTGGACTTACGGGGAGCATACAACCTGAACCGTATCTGGGAAGTCGACGAGTGGAAGACAGCCTTTAATACCAGAGATGGTAATTTTGAATATCTGGTCATGACGTCAGGCGGACACCCTTTCTAGATCCTCGGACACTGTGGGCTCAGAGCCGCCTTTGCAGCACATAATCTTAATATCTACCTCCGGGGAAGACCTACGTCCGCCCTGCCATGCGGCCTCGTATTCTGAAGTGGGGACACTCTTCCCGAACAGCTGGCCATCCTGGAGTACATAAGTCTCTTCAATTAATCTCTCGCTATTATTGGTGGCCCACCCTCGCTCAAGATGTTAGAGACTTCGTCCTGGCCTGCACCTTCTGTGCCCGTAACAAAGTCCCTCGCCTCAGACCCGTGGGTCTGCTGCTGCCTTTCCCAGTGCCAGAAAATATAGCCATGGACTACGTTACCGACCTCCCGGCCTCCTCGGGTAACACGATCATTTGGGTGGTAACCGATAAGTTCTCTAAGATGGCTCATTTTGTTCCTCTGCCCGGGTTACCCTCCGCTCATCAGTTGGCCCAACACTTTTTCCAGCACGTTTTTCGGCTACATGGGCTCCCGTTGCATATCGTCTCTGATAGGGGGGTCCAGTTTGTGTCAAAATTCTGGCGGGCTCTGTGTGCTCAGTTGCAGGTTCAGCTGGACTTCTCGTCGGCATACCACCCTCAAACCAATGGGCAGGTAGAGAGGGTTAACCAAGTTTTGGGGACCTACCTGCGACATTTTGTATCCGCCCGTCAGGATAACTGGTCTGACCTCCTCCCCTGGGCGGAATTTTCGTACAATTCCTTAGACTCGGAGTCCGCTGGAGCCTCTCCCTTTTTTATTGTGTTTGGGCTACATCCCCGCCCGCCTCTCCCTCTGCCTACCTCGTGTCACGTTCCAGCCGTGGATGCCCAAGTACGGGACATCAAGACACTCTGGCAAGTCACACGACAGGCCCTTCTACGGGCCTCCACTCGCACCAAAGTCCAGGCCGACAGGTACCGGAGACCTCCGCCCATATTTAAGCCGGGTGATAGGGTTTGGTTATCTGCCAAGTACATCCGCTTCAAGGTGCCCAGTTACAAGTTGGGCCCTAAGTATTTGGGCCCTTTTGTGGTACTTCGGCAACTAAACCCGGTCTCCTACAAGCTCCGCTTGCCTCCTACTCTGCGTGTCCCGAACGCCTTCCATGTCTCTCTCCTCAAGCCTGTGGTGCTGAATCGCTTCTCCCGTGGATCTGTCTCGCCTTCTCCCGTGGCCGACTCTGATAACATCTTTGAGGTCAAGGAGGTGCTGGCGGAGAAGACAGTGAGGGGGAAGCGGTTCTTTCTTATTGACTGGAAGGGGTTCGGGCCGGAGGAGCGTTCGTGGGAACCTGAGGCCAACCTGTCACCTGACCTCCTCTCTAGGTTCCAAAAAAAAGAGGGGGAGACCTAAGGGGGGAGTACTGTAATGAGGGCTGGCGCGAGCGCCGCTGCCCCCCCAGGCCGCCACCGTGCCCGCAGGGGGTCCGGGGTGGGTGCCGCGGCTGCCCGTGACCATCCCCCTGCTGCCCAGGTCCCAGCTCCGGCTTACTTACCCGTCCGCGCTCTGGTGCACACTGATCCTGTCTGTCCCGGCCGCCGCGCGCGTGACGGCTGGTCTGGATTTAAAGGGCCAGCGTCCCGGTAATTGGTCTATTGCCGGCCGCTGGTCCTATTTAAGGGATACGCCCCAGCACTCTCTGCCAGTTCGTTGGTGTGCGTTACCTAATCTAGAGAGTGTTGCAAGTCCTGCCTGATTAGCCGTGTACCAGTCCGTCTGCTACGTTTCCTGACCTTGTCTGTTTGCCGCCTGCCCTGACCTTCTGCCCGTCTCTGACCACAAACCTCTGCCGCATGTCCTGACCTTCTGCCTGTCCCCGACTACGCCTCTGGATTACGATTCTGTACCACGCAATACCCTGGCCGCCATCGCAAGCAAGTCACGTCAGGGGTAGCGACCTGGTAGCCTCACGCCGCAGCAAGTCCATCCCGCTTTGCGGCGAGCTATGGTGAATACCGGGGGCTACTTAGACTCCGCTCCCTGGCGTGGCTTACGTCATCATCGCTTGCAGTGGTCCAGCGAATCCACCATACCCGTGACACTGATTTTGTCTTTGAAGTGAGTGGCCAGGTCTTCAACACAGAGGTCAATGACCAGGACCTGAGTTTCAGGCCTCAGGAGGGAGTGGAAAGTGTCAAACAGTCGTTTTGGGTTGTTGTGTAATGTTGAGATGAGGGAGGTGAAATATTTTTGTTTGGAGCAATGCAAGGCAGTGTGATAAGTTCTGAACATGAATTTGTAGTTGAGGGAGTCTGCAGGTGGCTTTGACTTTCTCCACAGATGCTCAGCACACCTGGAACAGCGCTGCAGATGGCGAGTCTGAGCCATGTGCTAAGGCTGCTGGCGCCTGCCTCCGGCGGTGCGGTGTGTGAGTGGTGCCAACATGTCCAGGGTGGTTGAGAGAGTTTAATTGTATTGTTTTACAGCCAGGTCAGGACATGGATGAAATTAGGGACAGTGAGGACTGTATAGTGTCAATGAGTTCCTGAGTGTTTATGCAGAGGGGATTTCTGAATGTGTGATGGGCAGGTGTGTCCAAAGTAGGTTTGGAGTTAGTGATAGTGAAGGAGATAAGGTCATGATCAGAGAGTACAAGAGAATAATTAATAAGGTTGGAAATTGAGCAGAGACAACAGAAGATCAGCTCAAGAGAGTTCCCATCCTTATGAATATGAGAATCTGTAAATTGTGAGAGGCCAAGGGAAGATGTTAAGGAATAAAACCGATAGCTGGCGGTAGACAAAGGGTTGTCCATGGGGATGTTGAAATCACCCATGATGAGAGAGGGTAAATAGAGAAAGTGAGGGAGCCATGCAGCAAACTGATCAAGAAACTGGTGGGGTGCGCTAGGGGTCTGGATGGCTGAAAGGGGAAAGGAGGGGAAGTAAGGGAGGGCGTGGGAGGAATGACTTGGTATGTGTAGTGTCAAGAAAGAAGTATGCTGATTCCTCCACCCTGCCTGTTCTGGGGGTGTGGGTGAAGTATAGGCCGCCATAGGTGACAGAAGCAATGGAAGCAGTGTCAGATTGTTGGAGCCATGTTCTGTGAAAGCAAGCAGGTTTAGGGAGTAAGAAAGGAACAGGTCATGAACAGCAGTGAGATTGTTATAGACAGATTGGTAGTTTTAGAGTGCGCATTTAAAATGGGCAGAGAAAGTCGTACACTGAAAAGCACGCAGATTAGCAGGGTTTCTATGGGAGGCAGAAGAGGAGGTGGGATGAGCAGTAAAGGAGGGTGGGCCGGGGTTAGGATAGATGTTCCCTGCAGCGGGAAGCAGGAGAATGAAAAGTAACAGAAGATGCTTCCGTGACGTATATAAGTGACCTCTTTGTGGCACTATGAAAGCGGGTGGTTTGGGGTAGTTAAAGTAAGTAGTGCATGGGATGTTGCATGGATTACGGAAAGAGAGAGGAGCTGATGTAGACAGAATTCTCTGGGGGCAAGACTGGGTGATAGGATAGAAGGCAAATGGCAGCAATATAGGTTGCAACAGTGAGCATGGGAAATAGGGTGTACTTATAAAAAATGGTTACTCACAAGAAAGCAATACAATTACTGTGGTATCACAACACATTTTGTCCTCTCATCATATCACGTTTGGATCCCATGTTTGCTGTGTATGTTAGAAAAAGTTCCTAGTGCTCCATTTTTTGCCTGAATGGTGTCCTTTCACCTCTATTTGGCAATATATGTTGGCATACCTTTTGAATGTGGTATGGGATAGGTGTGATTCCTCCTGTCTGTCTAGGCCATGGTTAAGGACTATCAAGAGAGCAATAGAGTTGTCATTCTGTCCTTCCAATCCTGCATCTACTATTATAACATTACCTAGCAGGATATGAGCTGCAAATAGTTTGTCTGAATTTTTTTTTTGGAGCTTTTAAGTCGGGATTTTTAAATTTAAATTTCAAATTTTTTTTTATTACATTTTAAAAAAAACACAACATTTGTAACATGGGAGGGTTGGGAAAACGTCAAAAGCAGGCACACCAGGACCGAAGCTCTTGTGGAAAAAAGGGGCTGTTGGAAAGGTTTTATTTTTTGGAAATTTCCCCCCCTCAAAGCCCAACTAAAGTTTTTTCTTACAAACCGGGCCCAACCCCTTTTTAATTTAAAAAAAATTTAAAAAATGTACTCCGGGGTCGGATTATTATAAACTTTAATTGTGTGAGTTTTTAGCGGTTTTCGGGGATCGTGACTTCACGTTTTTCAGGCAGAGGGACAGAAAAACGTTTTTCCCCCAGGGGGGAAAAAAAGGGGCCCTTCTGATTTTTTTAGCAGCAAAAAAGGAAAGTAAAAATTTGCAAGGAACCCAAAAAACCACAAAAAAAAAAACAAAACCCCCTTTTTCCCCAAATCGGGGGTTTAAAACTAACAGAGGTCACTTACTGTCAGTCTGCAAGTTCACCCTGCGGGTTTTCCACCCCAGGCCCCTAAACCCAAGGTTAAAGGGTTTGCCAGGGGTTTTTTTAAACCCCCCTTAGTCACCCTTAAAATTGCTGACTTTTTTTAACTCAGGTAAACCCCGGGAGTGGAGTCATGGGAAGTGAGCACCCACCCTGCTCTTTTCTCACTCCCAATAAAAAGGCCGCCCCGGGGAAATGGCGGGAACCCAAAACTAAATTTTAGCAGGGTTAAAATATTTCGAAAAGTTAAATGTCGACAAAAATTGAAGTTTGGCCTTTCATTCCCCCAATTTCTCCTTCCCTTGGGGGCATGTGTTTGGACTTTGAAAGGTGTATGCCAGGACACTGGCCGGGATGTACATCCTTTGTACCCCCTTTCCCTTGTTGCCCCCTTTCTTTACCCCCCCCCTCGGGCTAAAACCCTGGGGGGTGGAGCACCTTGTGCCCAAAACTATGTACTCTAGAAAATGGTCTGCTTTTTGCTTGTTGGGGGCCCCCTGGATGGTTTTTCCCCACGAACTTAAAATCCTGTTGGGCCAGGAACCCCGGGCCCACCCTCGCATTCTTCCCTTTTTTTTGGGGGCCCATCCATTTTCAATGGGGAGTGATCTTGATCACCCCAAAATTTGCCCCCCCAAACCGATTTTCCCTCAGGCCTCGTTTGGGCCCCATTTCTGAGCCGGGGACTTTTCCATCTTTTACAATAGAGTGGGTTTTTTTTTTGCCGCCGGGACAGCTTCCGGCTGGGAAACCCGAGGGGGGTTGCCCCCTTCCCCTTTAAAACCCTTTGGGGCAGGACTGCACCTAAACCCCCCTTGGGGGCATCCGTCTGTTACTTTGAATTCCCTTCTGAAATCAGGGGAAAACCCGGGTACGGTCCCTTACAGAGTACCCCCTTTAAAGTTTCAGAAAGGCTTGCTGGGCCCCCGGGGGTTCCACTTTACTAGGGTGGATTTTGCTCCCTTGGGGGAAAATTCTGTGAAGAGGGGCGCTATTTTGGCAAAGGCTGGACAAACCTCCTTTTGTAACCTGCAATGAAAAAGGAAAGGGCCCTTCAAAAACCGGGTTTCTTGGAAAAAGGGTTGGGGCCCAAATTTTTTAAATTGGCCTCGAGCTTGTCTCCCTGGGGTTTGTTTGACCCCTGGGCCAATATTATACCGAGGGGTAGCGAGCCTCCTTTAGCCCCTTATTGCGCCTTTTGTGGGTTTTGGCCCGTTGACCGGGGCCCCTTATGCGTCTAGGACTGTTTTGAACCTTAGCCAGATGGGGAATCCCTTTTCGGCGTTTGTAGATCACCAAAATCACCCAGGTATGGGGCCCTTTTGTTGTTTTTTTGCGGCTGCAGGATGATGTCCTTTAAACCTTGAAAGGTCCGGGGGGCCCATGAAAACCCAAAGGGATGGAGGGACGTACGGGAAGTGTCCCTTGGGGGGGAAAAATTTTGGCCGGGGTTCTTTTTTTGGGCCTGATCGGGTGGGGGGAAAATGCCAATACCCTTTTGGGGTAAAAGGTTTTTAAGGTGGCCCATTTTCCTGGGGGGTCCCAAACCTTTCTGGGGAACAGCTCTTTGGGCCCCTTGGCGGGGGGTAGGCATCGAATTTGGAAAACCTTCTTTTTTAACTTGGGAAGTCATTCCCAAAACCCGAAAGTTTACCATTGGTTTAGGGATAATCACGTTGGGGGGGGCCCAAACCCATTTTGGGACTTCTCTATTACCCCCAGGGCTAGAAATTTTCCTCATTTTTTCTAAATGGCTTCCCTCTGGGTTTCTGGCACCCCTGTATGGTCCCCACCCCAACCTTTTGGCCGGGCCCCCGGGGAAAGTCATGTTGGATGACATTTTTTTCCGGCCAGGAAAGTTCAGGGGAATCCCCCTCGGTTTCCTCTGAAAGGAAACTCCCAAAAACCCTTTTGTCTTGGACCTGAAAAGGGGAACCTCCGCTTTAGGGAAACGGGGGGGGAAAACCCCTTTGTTTGGGACCCCCGGGGGCCCTCCCCTTGCAGCCACCGGGGTTTCTGGGTTTCCCCTTCCCGGGGTTTTTGTTGATTTTTAAATTAGGGGAAATTTTTTGGTGGGTTTTCTTTTTCCCCTGGCGGGAAAAAAAACCTTTGGGTAATTCACCTCACTCACCCGTTCACGATTTTTGGGGGGCCTTCCCTTTTTAGTGGGGAATTTTGGCTCTTTTAAATTTGGGTAAAATTTTCGAGCACCCTGTCCCTGGGCTAAAAAAGACCCGACTCTTGCGGTCCTGTAGAAAAACCCGGGCCTGGGCTTCCCTGGGCCCTTTTAGGCATGTTCTCCCTTACAATGGGGCATAACTGCCGCGACCCTGTCCTCTTGTCGGAAAAATCCCCCTTGCCACTTTGTGGGGGGTTTTCCCTTTGTCCCATGTTTCTTGGTATGTCCAGGACCCCCTGGGGGGATGTCCCCCATTTGCAGTCGAAGGGGAGGGGAAAACCCCCGTGGATGCCCTGTGGGATTTCCCCGGGTTGGCGGAACAAAAATTTTGGGCAAAGGTGGGTTTAAACCCAACCTTACCCCCCGGGCCTTTAACCTTTTTAACATCCCCTTTTTTGGTTTTATTAAAGCGCTCGACCAGCCCATGGGTTTGGGGGTTGGTAAAGGGGGGGCCAGGTGGGAAATTTTTTAGCGGGAGGCATAGCTCTTTGGTTACCTTGGGAAAATAAAGGGGGTTTTCCTGATCGGTCGGGATTCCTTGGGGTTCCCTGTAAAGGGGTGAATAGCTGAAAACAGCCCCCTTTAGTATCCCTTTGGGAGGGGGGGCTTTTTCGGGGGGGGGCTTTTTAGCTTGGGGTTTGGGGGGGTGGCAAAATTCCAGTAAAAACCAAAAATATGTGGTGCCCTTAGTTTTGATTTGGGGGGGCCCCGACCAAAACCATGACAACCCGCTCAAATGGTACCCAAATAATGGGGGGGGAAAACCAATGGACCCCCGGAAAGGGGGGTTTTGGGGCGGGGGACCGACATTTCCGGGGACGGGAAACTGACAAAAATTTTTCAAAAAAATGCCTTGTAGATGCCGGGCCCGGGTAGAATTTACGCTCCCCCGCCCCCTAGTTTTCTCCGCCCCCCAAGGGGGGCCCCCAAAAAAAAGGGGAATTTGTGAAAAGTCTAAGATCATACGGAATGGTGTTGGGGTTTACTACCAACGGGCCCACCACCTATGTTGGCGTCTTTCTCCCCCGGGTTTTAAAAAAATTTGCCCCCGTACGGCGAAGTGCGGGTAGAAAACCCTCCCCGGGTTTCCCTGCGGTCCCCAATAATGACCTTTAGGGTTTTTCCCAAAGGGTTTACCCGGGGTTAGGGTCCCTCACTTGTTCTGTGCCAAAATTCCCTCTAGGGGACGGGAAAGGGGGGAGAGTTCAAACCTCAGAGGGGGTCCCTTGGGTCTCCACCCAGGACCGACAAGGGAAAAGGGAAAAGGGTTTAAAAATTACCACTTGGGTTTTGGGACAAGTCATTTTTCAGGGGGTTAAAATCATTATACTTTTTTTGAGTTTTATTTCCCCCACAGGTCCCCCAAAAAAAAGCGGAAAGTCCCCCAGCCAAATACTGCGCTGTGGGGGTAAAAAGGGGCACCACGGCCACCTCCTGTTGGGTGGGGCCCCCCAAAGGGAAGGCCCCTAAATTTGGGAGTATGGCGTTGGGTAGTCCCTGGTGTCCCCCATGGGTACAAACTCCCCTATCCGGCGTGAGAGTAGTTGCTCTGGCCTCACCGGGCGGGCTTGCCACAAAAAAAAGGGGCACTAAAACCCCCCCGAGGGCCCGGAGGGGGTGCACCAAATTTTCCCCCTTAATGGGAACGGGCACCTTTTCGTCGGTCCTTTCCAAACAGCGAAAAAAAGTGGAATATGAAGGCGGGCAAAACCCCGGGGGGTACGCCTTTCCCCCTCCCCCATTCCCTGGGTTCCCCCTGCCCCGGGCAACGTGCCGCCAATTTTCCCAGTCCTTGGCATCGCCAGCAGGGTAAAGGGGGTCCCGGGCCTTAAAAAACAGGGGGCCCGTTTTGGGGTAGGTGGCCTCTCCCCCCTTCCGTATACCCGGGGGGAAACCCCCCTTTTGGGGGAAAAGGGGCGTTTTACCGCGGTTGGGGTCTGCGGATTCCCCGGGGGGATGTAAAGGGTGCAGGGAAAATCCCCTGTAGCGGGTTTGTTACCGTTCCCCAAAACCCCGGCCCCAAAATTGTCCCGCTTTTGGGGGCGGTGTTTCCCCCGCACCTTTGGGGCTTGATGGGAAAAGGGGCCCCCACAAAAAAACGGTCCCCAGAAACCCCTCGCTCGACCACCGGGGGAGGTGTGTGGGTCTCGGCTGTAGCCAAATTGTTGGGAATGTGGAAAAGGTTGTAAATTTGTGACCTGGCGGGTTGGCCAGATTAAAAAACCCAAAGGGTTGTACTCTTCTTTGGGGCCCCTTTGGGGCCCGGGTGACCCCCGTCGGGCCAAAGGGTTCCCCCCCACAGTTTGTTTTATTTCCCTTTGGGGTTTGGACAAGCAGGTTTGAAGTAGGCCTTCTGCGGTTCGCCCCCTTAGGAAGGGAAAACCGGCATCCGCCCAATTTGGGCCGCCGGGGACGCTCTCTCTCTTGCTATCCGCTAAAAGGTCCCCAGGTAGGCCTCGATGGGGTCATCCCCCGGACATCTTGCGCAGGGGGGGAACCCTTTCACCCCAAATGGCGGGGCCCTGAAAAAACCCAGCACTTGTTTGGTTTCTTTGGCCTTTCAGCCAGGGTCTGTTGCTGTTGGGTGGGAGCGTGGGGGTTTACCTGCGTTGCTCTTTCAAAGTGGCCTGGGGGGGTCTCAATTAGCAGGGGATTTGCTCAGCTTGCGCCCGGATGGTTTTCCCCTTTGTGGCTTTTGCTGGCTGGCCGCCCCTAAACTGGGGGTTTGGGTTGGCCCTTTAATTTTGCTGCTTCACCAAAATCATTTCCCTTTTTTGCCGCCTCTGCTGAAAGTCGGGGGGGTAGCTGCTTGCCAAAAGGAAAACGTTTTTCCCCTGTCTCAGAAGGGGTACTTCCTCTAATTTTTTCCAGCATTTCCCCCAACCTGTGTGAGCTTTTTTGCGGCTTGTGTTTTGTGGGCTTCACGTGTTCGGGAGAGACAGAGGGCGTTTTCCCGGTGAAAATACAGGGCTTCTGTATTTTATTTAGCAGCAAACAGAAAAATACAAACGTGCAAGGCATGGGCCCAAAAACAAACCAAAAACAAAAAGCCTTTTTTGGGGGCCCCTTTTGGGGGTCTAACTAACCCGAGGTCAGCTTTCTGTCAGTCGCAAGTTTACCCCGCTGGTTTTCCGGGGGGACCCACCCCAAAAATTGAAGGTAGCCCGGGGGGTTTTAACCACCCCTAGTCAGCCCTTCCCCGGAATTTTATTCTCCGGGAAACCCCGGAAATGGAGTCATGGGAAGTGAGCAACCCCCCCTGCTCTATGTCCTCCCAATGAAAGGCCCGGGCCCAGGAAATGGCTGAAAACCCTTTCTAACAAAATTACGCATGGGTTAAAAATTTTGTTTGACAGGTTCCCAAATGTCGACACCTATTGAAGTTTTGGGCCCTTTTATTTTCCCCCCCGTCTCCTTTCCTTGGGGGCATGTGTTTGGACATTGAAAGGTTTAAAGCCCGGACACTGGCCGGGATGTACACTCCATTGGTTTCACCCTTCCTGCTGTTTCCCCTTACACTTGGTTTAAAATTTTACAATAGGTGGCGCACCCGTAAATTGTATAAAATATCTACACTCTACTGATTAAATAGGGATATTCTTGCATCTTAATTAATGCATAATTTCTCTTTTTGTTCCACTCTTTATTTTTTATTTCATTCATAAAAGGGGTTGTGTACAAATTTTTTGGGCTCCAGTAGTCTCTGCACCAATAAAAAAACTTTTAGAGGATACAAGATTTTACAGCATGTTTATGGTTTTGAACTTTATTATAGGTTTAAAAATTTTAAAATTTTTCTTGTTTTTATTTAAACTTTATACTGGGAACTTGTATTCCCTTAGGGATCTGTAGTGATTTTTACTAAAATTTTGAATTTGGGGACCCAATTGATGGGTTTCAGCAGAATTGGGGAGCCCCCTTGAGAAAAATTGCTTTTTGAAAAACCCCCAAAAATATGTAACACCTTTTTCCTCACATAT
Source organism: Phyllomedusa bahiana (assembly GCA_025379985.1). Lineage (NCBI taxonomy): Eukaryota > Metazoa > Chordata > Amphibia > Anura > Hylidae > Phyllomedusa > Phyllomedusa bahiana. Next base: position 59,481 of record JAODAL010022639.1, read on the forward strand.
TACTGATTTCACTAGACGTGTATTTTGTGGGCTGAGTGCCAACACGCTGGTTTTATATATAGTTGGTATGTTATTATACCTTTTTTTAAAAACAGTTTTGAAGTAAAAGTTATGTTTTATTTTTCAATTACACCCTCCAATTACTTGTTCTGTTCGTTTTTCTTGTGGTTTTTTTGGAGTTTATTTGATTGGTAACTATCAGAAATCGTTAGAATAATGTAGTAGAGCACTACAATTATTCTGGGGATCTTCCTGTAGCAATCAGGGCTGTGGAGTCGGAGACGTTATAAAATGGACTGACTCTGACTCCCAAAGTATATCATAGATTGGTTCAGTTCAATACAGTGGCAAGAGCAAAGGAATTGGTCTTACCGTGCTACTGCTCCCATATCTTTAGCCTCATCAGATGGGGGGAGTTTAATTTTTAAAAAATATTTTGGGTGACTGGGGCAGGAAAAGCGTTACTGCAGGGGATAGATTCCGCTCCCAAGAATTGGATTTACCAAAAATTTTAGCAAAATTTTTTACTGCATTCAAAGAAGCAAAAAGTTCAACCTTCATCAGAACTGAGTGCCTGACACAATTCCCTTTATACCTGAGAGTTGCCCATGTATTCACCGTTTGCCACCAAACAAAGTTATGTAGAGCGTCCTTCTCTACCCCTGGAAAAAAATAGATCAGATGTGAGGTAATTATTAGGATTGATGGAGGCAAACTTCCTGCAGCGTTTTGCATTTTTACAATTTATTAAAGTCTTTTGTCTATAAAGTTGTACCCAATAAAAAATTTTTTTAAAATCGACAAAGGGTAACAATTTTTGAATTTTGAGTTTCAAGCTCAATATCTCACCATCCTACGCTTTCAACGTGAGACTCCACATTTTAAAAAAAATTTCTTTAACTATTGACGCTAATTTGATTGCAAGTTGAAAAAATTTTAGTATCTATTATTTGCAGATTCTTGTCATGTAACTGCATTGTTATTTTTTGCTTTTGAGGGGGGGACAATCTTTTTCTTCTTGTATACTACAAATTACAACCGTTCTCACATTCTTAATAGCTCATGTGTTTTTAGGTTGATGCCAAGTAAAAAGGTCACTGGTTCGAGAGCCAAAAAGAAGATTTCCCAAGAAAAGAGAAGTGCATCCCCCACTCATAAAATAGCGTCTCGGGGCCAAGAAAATTATCAAACTGCTCATGTGAGGGCCTGACAGCTGGAAGATATGGAATGATGTCCATCCATCCCTTTTAGAAGCCAAGAGGGACGGGGCCAGGGAAAATATCAGTCAGCAAGTCGCTCTCACAAGGTCAATCATTCTAAACCAAAAAAGACACGGGGAGGGGGGCGGCTCGTAGGCTTTATAGAGTGGATCACAGACGTCCATGCAAGCACGGGCAACACACATTCAAGGCTGGAATGTGGCCCAAAAAAAAAGGGAAGAACTTCCCAAATTTTAATCTATCAAAGAAGCGTTGGCCAAGTTTGAAAAAGTGCAAAAATAAAGATTTTGGGGATTTGGGCGATGGATAAAAGTCATTAAAACCTTTTGATGGGGGGCAAATGAGGTTGGAAGAACAAGGAAAAGGAGCAAGAATCAAGAAATTGAAGGAATTGTCAAGTTCTGGGAGGAAGCCTGATGTATGGGGTGTTTCACACCAAAATTTTGGATACTTGCCCGGGAAAAGGGTGACCTCAATGCAGAGCTATATTGAGTTTTACAAGATGATTTTCTTCACACCCCAAAGACAGGGGTATGAATAGACGACCATAGTTTTCCCAGCAGGCAATGCCCTGAAGCATACTCAAGTTTTTTTAAAGGAAATTATTCAATGATAATGAATTTGAGTTGCTGCATTGCCCCCTCCACCCCCCAGCCCTAACCCCAATTTGAACACTTGGGGGTAGAGTTGAAAAAAAAAGCTGTATTTGTGCTGGTGAGAGGGGAAGTCTGCACCAACTTTGGGAAAGAGACTGGGGATCAATTTTAGTAAAGACATGCTTGAACCCAAGCCCAAAAGGGATTCAGGGAGTATTGAAAGCCAAATATGGTTTCCCCAAATACTAACAAAAATAAAAAAATTAACATTTTGTTTTTATGATAAAATTTTAAAAATACGTTACATGACAAGAATTGCAGAACTAACAGTTAAATATTGGAAGTCAAATTTATGTATAAGATGGTAAGATGATTGTTTAAAAAGATTTGGGGGCCTCATTACAAAATGTAGTGGATGGGGAGATTGGGCCTGAAAGTCTAAAGTTCAAAACGTTGTTCCATTTTGCTTGTCAGTGCTGTTTAATTAAATAGCTGATTATTTTAAACTAAGGTGTTTAAAAGCCCGGGTGTTACCATTTAACTACAGTAAAGATATCATTTAAACATGCGCCATGTATGAGGGAGTAGGAGTTGGAGTGGGAGTCGGAGCTTTGGAAAATTGAGGAGTCGTTGTCGGAGTTTTGGCTTACCAACTCCACAGCCCTGGTAGCAATCAACTGTTTTTGTAGGGTCAAGGGTAAAAACCCAGGGATCCCTTAGACTCTTTACTGTAGTATACCCCCACTAGGGATCCACCATCTTGCTTAGAGAGATTGACCACTTTGTAAGAAAAACTAATAGGCAGCTCCTGGGGCACCATTTAAATAAAAAAGAAACTATACTAACCTTCCTCTGGTTCCAGTGCTGCATCTCTCTGGTCCTCTGTTTCCTTTCTTGTACCTGCGAACAGGGACGTCACTGCTATTTAGCTGCAGCAGTTACAAGCCTTTACTTACATTACTGGTCGGAGCTGCTCACATCTAGGCAGTGATGTAAATAAGTGCTGCAACCACGTGTGGAAGTAGAAGAAAGATTACAGAGGACCAAAGAGAGGAGGTGCTGGAATTGGGGACTGGAGGAAGGTGAGTATACGTCTTTTTTATTATTTTAATGGGACCCAAGGAGCTGGCTACTATTTTTTTTAGGAATTGGGCAATCCCTTTAAGTTTGAACTTTTACACTTTCTTTGTAAAATAGAGTAATATTTTCTTATAATGAACAAACCATATACAAAAAAGTTGTGTTTTAGTTTTGGGTTTTGAAATTTAGCTGAAAAATCTTTTTTTAAAAACTATCTCCTAACTTTTGGAGACATGTCCCAACGTTATTTTTTCAGTACTTTTTTGCCAACTTTGATCTCAACCCCGGGGTTTCGTGGCAAAATTCATAAAAAGTGTTTGATCCCCAAAATTTTGGGGATCAAAATTTTAACGGGATTTAAAAAAGTCCTCCTCATCATGTTGTTCACATTTTGACATCATGAGATCAAGACAACACCTTACAAATGACCAACAGTACTTCCCCATTGCGAGACTTCAAGTAGGATGCTCTCAGATGGAAGTGGCCACTGAGATTAAAGTGTCACAGAGTGTAATGGCCCAGAGCAGCCCAGAGGAGAGGATGGGAGTCGTAGTTACTGGTTTGGCATGGTGGCTATACTCCAACCATGCCTCTCATGCCCATCTGGGACCAAAACAGTTAAGAGGGGGACCTGCAGATTGAGTAGATGGTAACACTTTCCCGGGGAACTCTGAAGGGGATTTTAAAATCTCCTGCCCCTTTGAAAAGGTTTGTTTTTGATGTGCCCATGGTGTTAGGTGCAGGTGCTGAAATAAGGAGAGCAAACAAAGGGTTAACGGTGAAAACATGATGACAAGTCAATTTCTTTCCCAACTAGATGTTAAACATAGCAATTCTTTTCCTTCAGTTATGCAGTCCTTTCTCAACTTTAGCCTTCCAGCAGAAAATCGTCCCATAAAACATAAGTCCCTTTGCAACTCCAGCTTAGACTACAAGGAGTAGACTGAATTCAACCACAGGAGAAACGGCAATCGACTACTTTCTTTGATCCAGTCTTAGTCTAACAAGGAGTACTTCTTCTTACCCCAGGAGAACTGGATTGGTTAAATGAGCCAGAGGTAAATACTGGAATCTTGAAAACCCCCAAAGGGCCAAAAAAAGGATGCTTTGCATGTGTCTCAATAATCTGTGGATGACTCCAATTCAGCTGGCTGCAGCTTCACTCTGAAGAATTCCAAAATGTCCATTCAGCTGTTTTAGGATCTGTGGCTGGGAAATAGATCTGGGCCTGGCAGCTGCAGTCTCATCAGGGACCCAGGCTGAAAGGGTCGACACACCCACCATACTGTCTCAGACTTATCTCTTCAGAACTAGAAACAAACACTGAACTGAACACTAGAAAACTAATTACTCACTCAGGCCAATTTATCACCTCTCCCCCCTCCTTTACATTGACCTTCACATCCTCCCTCCTGATGCTGGTTGACACATTCACATAGTAAAACAAATTAGTTCAATCACAGTGACTTGGCAGTTTTTATGTATAATCTCTAGTTAAAAGCACATTCTGTATACACAACCAAGAGATTACTTGGAGGTCATTAACCCATTTATCAGTTTGACATTGGGGGTGAACTAAAAAACTCAAGAGTGTCTTCAGTAGGTTACAACAGAGAGACTGGAAGAGTCACAGAAAGGCAAAGAAGTTGACGTCATTTGGCTCCATCACACACTGATGACCGTTTTATTGTAAACAATGCCCTGCGGAACCAGATGATGAATGCCACACAACTCTAAAGTGGTTTAAAAGAGGTGAGAGGCAGCCAAGTGTCATGTCAGAACATTCATAACCATTTACATCAGCGTGGTCTGTGTGCTAGACAACTGATAAGTGTACCTGACCTGGCTGATGCATTACTCTCTACTTGAGTAAAATCCAATGTTAATAGAAAAAGATAAAAAAATA
>JAODAL010022640.1:0-64279 GCA_025379985.1 Phyllomedusa bahiana
CCATTTCTCCTCAGTCCATTGCACCACCTCTCTCCTAGACCTCTTAACCTTGGACTCCTTGTTCTACCGAATAAAATCTTCACATATTGAAGAAATCACAAAATTGGATCATGCACCCGTTAGATTACAGATTTGCCTGAAACTCCCGGAGGATGTGAGTAGGAACTGGAGATTCTCGTCTTATCTGACACAATCAGAGGACTTCCGTTTATATCTTACCATGAACTGGAATAACCACTCTGGCTCCCAGGTAGACACATCCCTATTGTGGTGCACCTCCAAAGCGGTCATGAAAGGCCATAGTATGGCCTATGTTGCAATGCAACGCAAGCACCAGAGACAGATGTACACCACACTCCATACTGACCTGCTTAAGGCCCACAAAGAATTCAAAGAATTCCCTGACTATGAGCACAAGCGTATCTACCTCAAGACTAAACAGATCCTAGATGAGCACACCATGACCCAAGCCAAGTGGCAAACTGAACTTACGAAAAACCCCTTCTGTAGATAGTGAGAGAGATCTGGGAGATTACTGGCCTGTCCAACTAAACCCCATAGCAAAAATATTTATCCTTAGGATTCGCCACCCGTCACTGGTCAAATACTGTCAAGCAGTAAAGATACTTTAGAAGCTTTTACCTCATTCTACATAACTTTGTACAAAGAACAACAATATAAGTCCTTAGAGACATAGGTTCTTTTCCAAAGGGCTCCATAACCCCCCAATAGGTTACTAATCATCTTAATGAAAAGCTACAAATCTCCTGGCCCTGATGGACTATTAGGGGAATACTTTAAACTTCTTAAAGCAGAGATTATCCCAACACTAACATCACTTTTAATGAAATTTATAGAGAAAACATTAAAGTTGAGGGCTCTCAGGAGGCAAAAACCATTGTTTTAACCCAACAGAAGCCCAGGGGAGATTGGCTTCTACCGACCAATCTCATTACTGAACACTGATTACAAAATTCTAGCAACCATTTTATCTAAGAGGACTCAAGACCTCCTGCACCACTCTACAAACACCATCTGAATTGGGTTTTGTTAGAGATTGCCACTCATGTGACACTGACAGCCTGACACCTGTGTGGGGGGAGATGTAACACTGACAGCCTGACACCTGGGGGGGGGGGATGTGACACTGACAGCCGACAACCTGTGGGGGGAAGTGACACTGACAGCCTGACACCTGTGGGGGGAAGTGACACTGACAGCCTGACACCTGTGGGGGGAAGTGACACTGACAGCCTGACATCTGGGGTGGAGATGTGACACTGACAGCTGGGCCTTGTGTGTGGGGGGGGGGTGGTGCACTGAAGCGCAACACTGTTGGGGGAGGGGGATGTGACACGAAGCCTGACACCTGGGGGTGGGATGTGACACTGAAGTGAACTGTGTGGGGGGGGATGTGACATGACAGCTGAACTGATGGGGGGGGGGGGGGTTTTTTAACACTGACAGCCTGACACCTGTTTGGGGGGGATGTAACACTGACAGGCTGACACCTGTTGGGGGGGAGATGTGACACTGACAGCCTGACACCTGTTGGGGGGGAGATGTGCACTGACAGCCTGACACCTGGGGAGGGGGATGTGACACTGACAGCCTGACACCTGTTGGGGGGGGAGATGTGACACTGACAGCCTGACACCTGTTGGGGGGGGGGGGATGTGACAATGACAGCCTGACAACCTGTTGGGGGGGGGATGTGACACTGACAGCCTGACATCTGGGGCGGGATGTGACAATGACAGCCTCACACCTGTGTAGTGGGTGGGGGTGGCACTGACAGCTTGACACCAGTGGGAGGGGTGATGTGAAAATGACAATCTGACACCTGGGGGGGGGGGAGATGTGACACTGACAGTCTGTATCATACAAATGTATCATACAAAGTGTACCACTGTGGCGTATTTGGTGCGGTTATTGCCGTTCTTGTTTAGTCTTATGCTGTTTAGCTGTAGATATACCGCACTATTTCTAAAAACTATTCAGAAGTGACCAGCTCATTGGCACATTGATTCCATTTTATTAAATTATATCTTAGAAAGAATTTTGGCTTTTGCATTTATAAAATCTGACTCCAGTTTTATACTTTGCTAGCTTCTACTGACCAGCGTGCCCACCTATAAAGACAGCTGTACAGCTGTTAAATCATAGCCACAAAGTTCTCTCAGTCCCACTCTGCATGGGTCTACAGTATATGGCAATATAATGTTGGATGGAGTTATTATTTAAGCATTGTATGGTGGTATTATTTAGGCACTAAGAGCAACATGTATGAACGGGGCTGCACCAGTTTTCTGGTGTACTTTGAGCCAAAAAGAATCTATGAACAGTCGCACTCCAAACTTCGGTGCGTCATGTTCGTTTGTAATGCGCCAAAGACACTTTTTAGTGCGCGAAAGATTAGGGGCGTTTTGGTGGCGTCGCACCACATTCATAGAAATAGACACATTTATGATTCTTTGACACCAAATCTAGGCGCAATAAAGTTGGAACAGCCCTACCAGGGTAAAGGTGTGCCTGAGCCAGACTTTTCGGTATTAGCTTACACGCCTGTAAGTATGAACCTGCAGAAGAACAGCCAGACCAGAGGGTAAAGGTGGTGCCTGAGCCAGACTTGTGCTATTAGCTCTACACTGCGCCTGTATGTATGACCTGCAGATGAAAAGCCAGACCAGGGTAAAGGTGGTGCCTGAGCCAGCGTTGTATTGGCTCTACACTGCCCTGTATGTATGAGCTGCAGAAGAACAGCCAGACCAGGAGGTAAAGGTGGTGCCTGATCCAGACTATTCGTATTAGCTCTAAACTGCGCCTGTATGTATGACTGCAGAAGAACAGCCAGACCAGGGTAAAGGTGGTGCCTGAGCCAGCCTTGTGGTGTTGGCTCTACACTGCACCTGTATGTATGTCCTGCAGAAGAACAGCCAGACCAGGGTAAAGGTGGTGCCTGAGCCAGACTTGTGGTATTGACTCTACACTGCCCTGTATGTATGACCTGCAGAAGAACAGCCAGATCAGGGTAAAGGTGGTGCCTGAGCCAGGCTTGTGGTATTGGCTCTACACTGCCCTGTATGTATGACCTGCAGAAGAACAGCCAGACCAGGGTAAAGGTGGTGCCTGAGCCAGGCTTGTGGTATTGGCTCTACACTGCCCTGTATGTATGACCTGCAGAAGAACACATCAGGGTAATGGTGGTGCCTGAGCCAGACTTGTGGTATTTGATCTACACTGCCCTGTATGTATGACCTGCAGAAGAACAGCCAGACCAGGGTAAAGGTGGTGCCTGAGCCAGACTTGTGGTATTGGCTCTACACTGCCCTGTATGTATGACCTGCAGAAGAACAGCCAGACCAGGGTAAAGGTGGTGCCTGAGCCAGATTTGTGGTATTGGCTCTACACTGCCCTGTATGTATGACCTGCAAAAGAACAGGTTCATACATTCTGGCGCAGTCTATACTACCTTAAAGCGATTTTGAACTGGCCTGTCAGCACCAGGATTCATACATGTCACCCGAAATGGTAGTTTATAGATCTGCTCACATCTGCCATAACTCTGTGGTGAATTAATCATAGGACGGGTCCAAACAATTCCTGATGGACCCCAGTGACCTAAGGATTCGGTTGCCTTGTTAGTAAGAATAGCATTGTAAGTAAATATAGCCTTATTTGGACACTGAGTGAAAGTTTTATGTGGGCAGAGGTTCACTATGTGGTGGTATACATTGGATCATTTTTGGGTGTATAATATCTTGAAATGTCAAACAATGGTGCCCTATTTTGCTTGACACTAAAGCCCAATTTTTATAAAACTGATCCTGCATATGAATGCTCTTTTAAGTAATAAGAAAAGTTATAATATTTTCAAAACTCCAATATATATTGTCTCAATTCTTCACTGCTTTTAATATACTGGTTACAGTCAGTGAGGCTGAAACCCACACAGCTGAGCCTTTGTTAGGATTCTCAGGGGCTAAACATAGCAGTGACCCAAACTTCTCTCCTATACTTGACTCCAGACTGACCTGCATTCACACATGGTAACAAACTGAAAAAAAGAAATCAAGAGCAGGACTGGTTTTTAGGCTCCATGCTCTCTCTCTTACCTCTCGCCATTGCATGCATAATTCTGTTTGCCATGCCTCGAGCTCTGCTCTAAACTGACCCAGTGACCCACACGTATGGATGGGTTGTAGCAGCTCATATTCTGCCTCTGAGGGTTTTTCTTTCTTATCAATGGAGGGCACAACCTGGTTAAAAGATGGTAAATTGCTTTTTTATGCCGCTATATAACACTGCATCCTGAGACATATCTATACAAGAAAATGTGAATGAATATTTAGACATATATAAAATTCAACTGAAATTAGCCCAAAAAGTGAGAAGAATCACAAAAACAATACACTTTCTTCATTGATTACATTCTGCAGCACTAAACCCTGTTGATCGCTGGCCCATGTTACTTGTGGTAATATACAGTGCCTTATGAAAGTATTCGGCCCCCTTGAACTTTTCAACCTTTTGCCACATTTCAGGCTTCAAACATAAAGATATAAAATTTAAATTTTTTTGTGAAGAATCAACAACAAGTGGAACACAGTTGTGAAGTGGGAACGAAATTTATTGGATATTTTAAACTTTTGTAAAAAATAAAAAGCTGAAAAGTGGGGCGTGCAAAATTATTCGGCCCCTTTACTTTCAGTGCAGCAAACTCACTCCAGAAGTTCAGTGAGGATCTCTGAATGATCCAATGTTGTCCTAATTGGCTGGTGATGATAAATATAATCCACCTGTGTGTAATCAAGTCTCCGTATAAATGCACCTGCTCTGTGTTAGTCTCAGGGTTCTGTTTAAAACACAGAGAGCATCATGAAGACCAAGGAACACCCCAGGCAGGTCCTTGATACTGTTGTGGAGAAGTTTAAAGCCGGATTTGGATACAAAAAGATTTCTCAAACTTTAAACATCCCAAGGAGCACTGTGCAAGCGATCTTATTGAAATGGAAGGAGTATCAGACCACTGCAAAATCTACCAAGACCCGGCCGTCCCTCTCAACTTTCATCACAGACAAGGAGAAGACTGATCAGAGATGCAGCCAAGTGGCCCATGATCACTCTGGATGAACTGCCGAGATCTACAGCTGAGGTGGGAGAGTCTGTCCATAGGACAACAATCAGTCGTACACTGCACAAATCTGGCCTCTATGGAAGAGTGGCAAGAAGAAGACATTTCTCAAAGATATCCATTAAAAGTATAATTTAAAGTTTGCCACAAGCCGCCTGGGAGACATCAAACATGTGGAAGAAGGGGCCGCCTGGGAGACACCAAACATGTGGAAGAAGGGGCTCTGCTCAGATGAAACCAAAATCAAACTTTTTGGCCACAATGCAAAACGATATGTTTGGTGTAAAAGCAACACAGCTCATCCCCCTGAACACACCATCCCCACTGTCACACATGGTGGGGGCAGCATCATGGTTTGGGCTTTTCTTCAGCAGGTACAGGGGAGATGGTTAAAATTGATGGGAAGATGGATGGAGCCAAATACAGGACCATTCTGGAAGAAAACCTGTTGGAGTCTGCAAAAGACCTGAGACTGGGACGGAGATTTATCTTCCAACAAGACAATGATCCCAAACATAAAGCAAAATCTACAATGGAAGGTTCACAAATAAACGTCTCCAGGTGTTAGAATGGCCAAGTCACATCCAGACCTGAATCCAATCGAGAATCTGTGGAAAGAGCTGAAAACTGCTGTTCACAAACGCTCTCCATCCAACCTCACTGAGCTCCAGCTGTTCACAAACACTCTCCATCCAACCTTACTGAGCTCCAGCTGTTCACAAACACTCTCCATCCAACCTCACTGAGCTCCAGCTGTTCACAAACGCTCTCCATCCAACCTTCACTGAGCTCCAGCTGTCACAAACGCTCTCCATCCAACCTCACTGAGCTCCATCTACTCAAAAACGCTCTCCATCCAACCTCACTGAGCTACAGCTTATAACAAAAGCTGTCCATCTTACGTCTCTGAGGTCCAGCTGTTAACATACGCCTCCATCCAAACTCACTGAGCTCCAGCTTCTCACAAACGCTCTCCATCCAACCTCACTGAGCTCCAGCTGTTCACAAACGCTCTCCATCCAATCTCACTGAGCTCCAGCTGTTCACAAACGCTCTCCATCCAATCTCACTGGGCTCCAGCTGTTCACAAACGCTCTCCATCCAACCTCACTGAGCTCCAGCTGTTCACAAACGCTCTCCATCCAACCTCACTGAGCTCCAGCTGCTCACAAACGCTCTCCATCCAACCTCACTGAGCTCCAGCTGTTTTCCAAAGAATGGGCAAGAATTTCAGTCTCTCAATCTGCAAAACTGATAGAGACATACTCCAAGCGACCTGCAGCTGTAATCACAGCAAAAGGTGGCGCTACAAAGTATTAACTTAAGGGGGCCGAATAATATTGCACGCCTCACTTTTCAGTTTTTTATTTTTTACAAAAGTTTAAAATATCCAATAAATTTCATTCCACTTCACAATTGTTTCCCACTTGTTGTTGTTTCTTCACAAAAAAATTAAAATTTTATATCTTTATGTTTGAAGCCTGAAATGTGGCAAAAGGTTGAAAAGTTCAAGGGGGCCGAATACTTTCGCAAGACGCTGTATACAGCCACATATGGCGATGCTGACATGGATGAGGTATTCATGGAGGGCCTGGCTGGCCGTCATGGTGATGTGATGTATTGTGGCATCACATAGTTGTCATGTAACTGCACATTGCCATAATTGCAATAATGTCCAGGGACTGAATCAATCAGGTTGGTATATTACGTTACATTTTGGCCCTATAACTACAGTTCATTTTAATCTTTCCAGTGATACCGTGTGTAAATGCTGCTTTTCTAAGGCTATGTTCACACGGCTTATTTGGGCACGGATTTGCCGACGGATTGACGATCCGCAAATACGGCTGAAATCCGTCTAGAGCTGTGCCAGTAAATCTGTCGCGAAATCCGTCGCAAACGTGCACTTATTGGACGCGTATTGGACACGTATTTGCGGCGGATTTCAGGCCGGATTTTCGCGCCGGATTTGTTCTAGACAGCCAATAAATACACTATTATTTTTTAAAGTAACCTATCAGCACCCATATTTCTCTTTGAAGAGATTAATTTATTTTCAAATTAGCCAATAAAAAAGCTATATGGACCCTGTCCCCCCCTAAAAAAAAATTACAAGATAATAATTGGATAATGCATTAAATAGTCTCCACCCATGAATGATATAAAAGACACAGATGGCAATCTTTCTGTGCCAGTTTGCTCTGGATTATATTCGGAATTGTAGAATTTTTTGCTGCAATAGTTCCAGAATTATGGATCCCAATGCAAGAAGAGTGCATTTTAGCAATGGGGAGCTGGCTGCTTTTATTCGGTCGTGTTCGAACGAACTGGGTCGGCAGAAGAGGAGGGTAAGTAACCTATCTTTGTGGTGTGATGTGATGTGAAAGAAATGTTATGTACGTCATTATGTATGTATGTCAGTATGTCATATGTATATTTTTTGTTACATGTGAATGGGTGTTTTGTGGATGTCCCGGGTACTTTACATTTTGTAATGTTGTATGTAATGATTTTTTTTTGTTGGGGCAATGTGTATTTCACTGTGGTAATGGGTTTGGTGTCTTAGTGTTATGGGTTTTTTCTGTGGATGTTAAATTTTTTTTTTGGATTTTACCGGGGATGGGGTCTGTGGTGTTATGTGGATTTTTACTGTTTTTTGGTTTTTTGGTGACTGTGGATTTTTGTGGTTTATTTTTTTAATTGTTTTAATGTGGGAATATGGATGTTTTTTTCTTAATACAGTGTTCTGTTTGAGTGTATGAGCTGTTTTGTTTTTTTGTGGTCAGTGTAATGTTTTCTGTTATGGGGGTACTGTAGCTGTGACTGTGAAAAAAAATGAATGAAAAAATGATTGACTGTAAAAAATGATTAATAATTCTTGTTTTCCTTTTTTTTTTTTAGAAAAAAATTTGGCAAAGACGCCGGGGCGAAAATTTAATATTGGGGAATATTTTTTTTTTTTTTTTTTTTTTTTTTTTTTTTTTTTTTTTTTTTTAAATGAACTACGAAAATAAACCCGGGGCCCATATGGGAAAAAGTTGTATGGAAAAAAAACCAAAGGGAAAGGTTTATGAAAATTTTTGGGCATTTGAACAGGACATTTTTGTTTTTGAAAAAATTTTAAAAAAATTATTTTTTTTTGGAATTTTTGGGGTTAATCTAGTTTATTTAAAACATTATAGAATTTTTTTTATTTTATTTTGAAAAATTTGGGAAATTTGAAAAAAAATATTTTTTTTTTTCCCCCAGTTTCCAGAAAAAGCCCCCAAATGATTTAAATTTGGCGCATGTTCCCAGGGCCCTTTTGACGTTTGTTTTTGGAAATTTTTGGGGCCCTTCCCATTAAAAGGGGGGAGGACAAAAAATTTTTGAGGACACCCATTTCCATCGGAACGATTTTGGGGTTAACTTTTTTGGGGAAAAGTAAAAAGTTAAACAATTTTTTTGGGGAACTTTTTTTCAGTTAAACTGCTTTGCAGTTTCCCCAAAAATTTTTAACATTAAACAAACTTTGGGGGTACGGCTCTTTGTTTTGGGAAATCAGTCCCAATGCTTTCACAAAAAAAAAAAAAACCATACCCCCCTTTGCCCTTTTCAAACCCCTTTGCGGTGGCTTTTTGGGTTTTGGGAAATCGTCCCAACTGTTTTTCTACAAAAAAAACCTTTCTTTTTTTTAAAGAAAAAATTACCAAAAAACACCTTTTTTTTTTTTTTTTTTTTTTTTCCGGGATTTTTGGAAAAAGGGGGAAAAAGATTTTATGCATCGTTTGGGCATTTCCCCAATTTCCCGGGTTTTGGTAAATAAATTTCAAAACCCGGGAAAAATTGTGAGGGGGCCCCATGCCACTTGATTTTGGCAGCACTTGCACCCCAATTCGATCCCAAAACCCCCCGACCCGGAGTTTTGGGCCCAGAAGGTTAGAGCAGGCTTTAAAATCTGGGGCCCAAATTTTCCCCAACTGCATAGGCGCATTTCGACGGGAAAAGCATATACGTGTGCAGAAACCCACCGCAATCAGGATCCATGTACTTAATTAAAAAAAAAGTACTTTTCTGTGGTCCTGAGGGCCCCGGGGGTGGCTGTTTTGCAACAGGAAGTTTGTTGCGATCAAAAAAGCCCCGGCCCCTATGGAAGTATTGGGGACTCCCGGGGGCCGGGGGGTGTTGAATTTGGCAGTTTGGGAGGAAAAGTGCTGAAAAAGAGCAAAGGATTTACCCCCCCAAAAACCCTCCCCGGGGGGTTTCCCCACTCACCAAAGCCCCTTTGGTCCTGGAAAGGGTGATGTTTGGCATTCCCTTTGATGTGCAACCGGCTGCGGCCATCCCCCGGGGGGGAAACTGGATGTCGGAGGAGATTTTTTTTAACACGAGGCTGAGCCGGGGGCAGGGGGGGGCCCGGCCCCGGTGGGTGCGCCCTTCGGGACCCTTGGTTGGGCAAGTGGAGGGTCTTCACCACTGAAATAAGGTGGATGAGCCCACGGGGGGAAATGGAGTCTTCAAAAAGGCCTGTTTTTCTCCACAATTTATTTTGGGGAAACTATGTTTTGGGTCCCGACTTTGGAAGTGGGGGGAACGGGCCTTTGGTTTTTTGGGTGTTTTCCACCCAAAATGGGGAATCGGCCCCCCTTCCACCCCGAAGTGCAGAGGGGGGCGAGAAACCTTCGGGGAAGGAGCTATTTTAAGTCCCAAAAGGCGGGAGGGGAAATGGAAATTTGACAGCCTCTAGTCAGCACTCCTTCCGGGGAGGGAAAAATGGATTCCTGGGTTTAAAAGGCCTTTCGGGGAAAAGCTTTTGCAGAAAACCCTGACCCCTTTGCTTTGCTGCACCCCGGGATCCTGAAACTGCGGCTGTTGCTGAAATTCTCCAAAACGGACCCCTGCTTCTGTGCCGCCTTTTCCTGACATTGCGGCTGTTGCTCCCAATTTTTCCCACAAGGGGAAAATCCTGCTTCTGTGCACGTGATTTCCCAATGTTCTGGAAATGTAAGGTTGCCCTTGGCGACTCCTGTAGTTACCTCAATGCTTTTCAAAAAAATTTTTTTTATTTTTTTTTGGGCTCACAAATAAAAATTTAAATTATGTTGCCTTGAACATTTTTGTATTTTCTTTATTTCTTTTTGTTATGTAATTTTGCATTTTTTGAGATGTTTTTGGGTTTTTTTAACTGCTGGAACCCGGGAGCATCTGTTTAACGGGGCTGCGGGGCCCCTTGGAAAACCCCCCCCCAGAGCTTCCTTTGCCATTTGAAAAGAGCAGAATAGCTAAAGGGAAAGCCCCTGCTCGGTTCCCCCATGAGAAACCCCGGGAAAAGGTTAAAATTTGGGGTTTTTATTTGGGGTTTAAAATTTAAATTTGGAATCATTAAAACATTTTTAAATTTTATTATGGCATTTTAAAAAAAGGTCGTAGTATTTTTTGGGAATGCCCCAAAAAATTTTAAAAGAAAAAATTTTTGGGCTGCTTTTTTTTTTTAAAACCAAAAGGGGGGAAAAGCAAAGTTCCGGGAAAAAAAACCCTTAAGACAATTTAAAATTAAAAAACAAGCAAATTTTTTAAATGAAAAATTTTTTAAAACAACCCCCCACCCACCCCACCACCCATATAAAAAAAAAAACCAAATATTGAAAAGTTTTAACTATATAAAAAAAACCCGCCCCCGTACCCCCAAAAAAAAAAATTTAAATTTTTTTTGAAAAAAAAAAGGGGGGAAAAATCAGGGGGAATGGGTTTCAGACGGGGGGGGGAGGGGGGGGTTTGAAAGCTCGGTTAAAAAACCCCCAAACTGCTGGGCTGTGGGTCTTAGGCCCTGGGAAATTTACCCAGCAGTGGGAGGGGGCCCAGGGGTGGTATGGGTGGAGGGGGGGGGGGGGGGGGGGGCTGTGGAGGGCGGGCGGGAGAAAAAAGGGTCGGGGGGGGGGTCGGAGTAGGGGCAGGGGGAAAGGGCTGGGGGGCCCCAAAGGGGAGGGGGGCTTGGTCCCGGGGACCACAATACCATTGTTGAGGGGGGCCGGCCCCCTTTTGCTTTGGGGAAAGTTTTGTGGGTGGGGGTGGGACTCCCCAAAATGGGGGATCAATGTCATTTTTTGGGTTTCTTGCGGGGTAATGGCAAAAAGGCCCGGCACCCTTTTGCCTTTGCCCAAAAAAAAATTTTGGTAAGGTGACCCCGGCCTTTCGCCCCCGCTGCAAAAGGGAAGAAAAAGCCCCTTTCCTGAAAGGGTGGAGGTTTTTTTCCCTTTGGAGAGCGGGGGTTCTACGCCCCCGGGACCCCGAAAAAGGAAACGGGGGGAAGTGTGCGGGAAGGGGTTGCGGGCGGGGGGAGGGGGGGGGCCCCACACGCGTTTGGGGGGGGGGGGGCCCGGGGGGGGGGGGCAGCACCCCCGCTGCACCCTTCGAAATGGGGGGCCGAAGTTTGCAGTGAGCTTGTTGGGGCCCAACTCCCCCGGGAAGGGAACATTTGGGGGGCCCTGGTCGGGCCCCAAACCCCTAGGGATCCCGCCGATTTTTATCGCTCCCCCCCCGGCCACGCCGTGGATAACTAAAGGCGCCGTTCCCCCCTCCCCCACTGATTTTTTCCCTCGGGGCCCGGGGGGCCAGCCGAAAAGCTCCAAAGGGCTGGGTTTCCCAGGGTTGTTCTAAAAAAAAATAGAAAAAAAAAAATTAGTGCTCTTTTTTTAAAATATAAGTCAAATAGCCATACCCAAAATTTTGAAAACATGTATGAAAAAAAAAAAAAAAAAAACCTCGTCCGGAGCTGCCCTTTTGGGGGCCTGAGGAACACCCAAGCCCCTCAGCGAAGGGGATTTTTCCCCTCCTTGGGGGGGAGGTTTGGCTGGGGCGCCCCCTTCCCTCACCCGGGGGCATCCCGGGGTTCCGGCACCGTCTTCCAACGGTTTCTCACGTCCGTTCGCAACAGAAATAAAATATTTTTAAAAATTTCAGAAAATACTTGTTCTGTTTGAAGGGTTTTTTTTTAATGGCATGAAATGTCCAGGGTGGATACAGTTTCCCAAGGGGGTTGTCTAGATAAATTTCAAAAACAGAATTTTGACGCGCATAAAAATTTTTTTACAAAGGGGTGCTTTTTAAAATTTGCTTCATCATGAAAAGGACCAGAGCGGCAAATTGCCTTTTTTTGGGGGGCCTGACCACTGCAATTTTCGGGTGAACCCAAGCAAAAATAAAGACATAGAAACCCGAAAATTGTGGGGTTGTACGACTGAAATGTTTTAAACCAAAAAAATTAGTAAACGTTCAAGGGCATGTCGGGCATCTTTCAAAAATGGATGAAAAGCAACTTTGTTTGAAATGTTGGCACACGCCCTAAAAAGAAAACCTGTGAACAAAACATTTCCAAAAGCTTCCTGTAAAAATGGGGCACAAAAAATATGTGTCAAAAAAAATCCCAGTTGTGTTTAATGTGTGGAGAGGGGAAGTTTATTTTATTTCCCGATTTCGCCTGGAGGTCTGCTCAAAAAACCCGTCCCATTCTGGGAACGGGGAACCCCGGCAAAACAGATACCCATTCTTGATCTCGGGTGGTCCGGGGGTTGTATAGCCGGGGGGGTCTTTTTGTCCCACAGAAGGGGAAAGGGTTTTGGGGGGCCCTTTAAAAAAATATAACATAAAAAGTTTCATTGAGATTTTTAAATCCCACAAAACAATTCTGATACTGTATTAAAAAATTTTGCAAAACATATTGCAAATTTAAAGGCAGCAAGTTTTAAAATATATGAAAGGGGGGGGCACGTTTTTGAATGTGTTTTTGGGCCCCTGTGCTAAAAAACTGGGAATCAATTAAAAATTTTTCAATTTTTTAATAAAAAATTTTAAACCCCCCAAAAAAAATGGGGGCAAAAATTTTTCTGCAAAGTGGGTTGTTGTTTTAATAAATTTTTTTTATTAAAAAAACGGCAAAATGGCAGCATTTAAAAAAAATTTAGAGAAAAAATTTTCTGAAAATAATACAAAAAAATGTCATAAAAGGGTCAGTAAAAAAATAAAAATTTATGAGGGTTTTATTTTTACTACAAAAAAAAAGATTTTTTCCCCCCTGGGTAAAACAAAAAACAATCTAATTTTACAACCAAAGGGGGGGGATTTTTTTTTACACTTTTTGGCAAACATTCAATAGTTCCCCAACAATGCAAATTTAAAGTAGGCATGCAGCCCTGCTACCCAAACCCTCTCTCCCCCCCTTTTTGAAATATTCACAGAATATTTTTTAAAAAAGAGAAAAAATGGAATTTTTGAATGCGTGCATAGTAAAAGCATAAAAATTTTCCCTGCCCAAAAAAATCATTTTATTTCTGTTATTTCTTCATGGGCCCTTTAGTGCCATGGGGAATGCATGTCAAAATTGGGGCAGCAGGGTGCTGGCCCCCCCCTTCAAGGGTTTTTTCCCTACCACAGCCTAATTTTAGGAGCACTTAAAGCCCACAATTAGGCTGTGTTTGGGCATTTCCCAAAATTTAAAGGGGGGTTTCCTTTCCCATATCAGGGCCCCCACGTCCAATCATGCGGGGGTACACTGTGGGTCTCCGGGACAAGTTTTCTTTTTCCTCCTTTTCCTTTGGACATGCAATGGCTTTGGGGAGGAATATTAGTGCACAAAACATATTTTAGCTTTTGTTCCCTCCCCCCAAAAATTTTTTAAAAACCGAAAAGTTTTTCAGGACTACAGACTGACCCAAAATTGAACCCCGAAAAGGGTTCTTGGCGTTTTCCCCGGCCCAATACGCGCCCCCCCAAGTGTGGGGCGTACTCGGGGGGCTGATTTTCGAAGAATTAAGTGACATGAAAATTTTTTTTTCCGTCCGGAAATTTCCGTGGTTTAATCCGGGCGGCAATCCGGGGACGAAACTACGTGTCGTTTTTGAACGACGACCGTATTTTTTTATTGAAATCAATAGAAAAAAGGGGTGTGACTTATTTCTGACTGATTTGCCACGGATTGGGGTTAAACAATAATGTGCTTCCCAAACAAATCATATTGTGCTTCACCCAAAATACAGTACTGCAAATTACTTTATCCCTGAATTATTAGATACGTAATTATGATCTTGAGTAACCAAGCATTGTTGTGATTCAAATTTTCCTTTTTCACGGGGGGTTTTTGAAAGGTTTTCTCAGGGCCCGGGGGGTATTTTTAGACCGTTTTTCAAGGTTTGGGCTAGCTCTTGTATAGTATTTCCAATGTAAGGTAATATTAAAGGGGTTGTCTGGTTTATTTTTTTTTTTAGGGGTTTTTCCCCCAACCGAAAACCCCTGTGTTTTTCATGTCGGTTTTAAAAACTAGTTTATGAGCCAACCATGTTACAGAATAAGAAGGGTTGTGCTTACAGCTGTCCTCCCCATTCATTTTTTTATGGCAAATTCTGAAATTTAAAACCAAAACAAGTGTTTTTGCTTTATTTAGAACTTCCCTTTGAAAAGGGGAAAGTGAAGGGTTTAACACGGGATCGTCCTTCTAATTCGGTAACATGGTCAGCTTGAAGCTAACTATGAGCCATCCTGTAAAGTGGAGTTGTGGTCATTGGAACAACCCTCTAAATATATGGGGGGCTGCTGGTGGGCCCTTTTAAAAACATAAAAACCCTACTTACCCCCCCAACTCACCACCACATCTCCCAAGTTGTTCTGTTGACTTAGGCTGGTGTAGTGGGCTCAAGAGCGCTGCAGCCAGTCAGTGGCCATTGCCCGCTATCACCATTCAGAATTAAATGTCTCCATGTAGTGATGTCATCCAAGCACCACTGTAGTCAATCAGCGGCTGCCATAATCTCGAACCAACCACAGCGTCCAGAAGTCAACAGAAGAGCAGGTGGATGGTTTTTCAAAGGGCCCCTATTAAACTGGAAGCTAGCAGCCTCAGTATATTTTTAAAAAAATAAAAAACCCCTTTTTAAAGGGAAAGATACACGGACTTTTACACATTTCGTGCCCCTTTAAAAAAAGTGGTGTTAGGGTTTTGGAAAAAGGGCCCCTTTTTTTTTAACATGACTGCTCCCTTGTACCCAAATTGAAGTCGCTAAAGAACTCCAGTTTCTGCACAGAGCCCTGACCTAAGCCTCATCGAATACATTAGGTTTTGATTGAAACACCAAATTTTAAAAACCCGACCTTTTTCATCCAAAAGGCCCTAGACTTCACATTCTGCAACACTCCCACACAGGTCTGAAATCTTTTTTTTAAAAAAAAATTCCTACACAAATGGGAAAATTGTTTATGCTGCAAAAAAAGGGGCCCCCAAAAAAACCCAATTTAAAAAACCCTTTTTCTACAATTTAATACATTATTCACAATATATCTTAGGTTACAATTAGGCCTTTCAAAATAAATTTAAATTTTTTTTAAAAATTTTTTTGGAAAGTGCACCCAATCAGGGGTTCATGGGGGTTTGGGATTTTGGGAGGGTCTGTACTGCAAGATGCATTCCCTTCATTTTTCAGCTAGGGGGTTTTAAAAACCCGAAGTGCAACAGTGTTTTAATGCCAAGGGGCACACCCCAAAAAAGAAAATGGGTTTTTAAAAATGGTCTTCATGGGATTTCGAGATGATTAAAAAGTTCCACTGCCTTCCACCCCTTGTAATGTATTAATGTCAGTTCCCACGGTCTATCTGATTCTCAGATGGTGGACGGCAGTTGTTTCGTATAAAAGGATCCTTATTGTTTGTTCGAGTCATCGGGGGGAAAATAAGGAGGTGGAGGGGGGAAGTCCTGCAAGAAAACAAAAACCACATTTGTTATGTCTTTTATAACTTTATTGATCCAAGAACAATTTAACGCTCAGACCGATCAACTTCATGTTTGATGACATAACAGGAGGTACAGCCACATTGTTTGTCTCCTTTGAAATAGCTTTTTAGAAACTGATGACAGAAGGTTGATTTTGTTATTGATTAAAAATGCAGAAAATATACATCCCCGGCATTTTTATTAGGTTACCCCTGTCCCAACTGCTCTTAACACTTAATTTTAATAAGCCAATACATGGCGGCAACTCAGTGCATTTAGGCATGTAGACATGGTCAAGACAATCTCCTGCAGTTCAAAACCGGCATCAGTATGGGGAAGAAAGGTGATTTGATTCCTTTGTTCGTGGCATGGTGTTTGGTGCCAGAAGGGCGGTCTGAGAAATTTCAGAAACTGCTGATCTCCGGGGATTTTCACGCACAACCATCTCTAGGGTTTACAGAGAATGGCCCGAAAAAAAAAAAACATCCAGTGAGGCGGAAAGTCCTGTGGGCGGAAAAATGCCTTGTTGATCCCAGAGGTCAAAAGGGAATGGGCGATGGTTCGAGCTGATAGAAAGGCAACAGTGACTCAAATAGCCACCCGTTAAAACCCAAAGGTAGGCAAAAGAGCATCTCTGAACGCACATTTACGGCAACTTTGAGGCAGATGGGCTACAGCAGCAGAAGACCACACGGGTCCCCACTCCTTTCAGCTAAGAACAGGAAACTGAGGACCAAAATTTTCCCCAAGCTCATCGAAATTGGACAGTAGAAGATTGGAAAAACGTTGCCTGGTCTGATGAGTCTCGATTTCTTGCTGCGACATTCGGATGGTTAGGGTCAGAATTGGCGTCAACAACATGAAAGCATGGATCCCTCCTGCCTTGTATAACGGTTCAGGCCCGGTGGTGGTGGTGTCATGGTGTGGGGAATATTTTCTTGGCACTCTTTGGGCCCTTGGTACCAATTGGCATCGTTGCAACACCTTTGGAATCTATGCCACGAAGAATTGAGGCAGTTCTGAAGGGCCCAAAAGGGGGTCCACCCGTTATTTAGCATGGTGTACCTAATAAAGTGGCCGGTGAGGGGTAATTTTATTAATTTTTAATTCTAATTAAAGTTTAATAATCAATATGGCGGCAATTCCTATTGTTGCTGCAAAAATGGCTGCTATAAATAATGTAAATTTCTCTGTAATTAAAGAAGTATAATTACCAAATGTTGCCCGATTTTCCAACTTACTAATATATGGTCAATGCTATGGTTACTTATTCTTGGGAAGTCCTTTAAAATGACTTCCTTTCTAATTGCACACCCACTAGCAATCAGTTGTTTAATATAGATCCCACAATCAGAACTTATTACCAGGGAAGCTGCAGGAGGAAATAAGTATCACATGGGCCTCCAGAGCTGCACTTTACAGTGGCTCTTCACTTTAACTAACCTGAGAATCCATCTTCATGACACCCATATATTAGGCAGCATATCAAAGGTAGAGTCGTTTGTTCCATGGTGAAACTGATTAACTGTAGATTGCATGTATGAGTGTACAATGCGAAAAGGAAAACATGGCATAAATACTAGAGAATTTGTTTGCTTAGGAGGCAAGCCTTAAAGGGGTTTTACCAGAAAATAAAATTGACCTGGGAAGCTTGTAAATTGAATAAACATTTTCACCATTCATCCTTATTAAAGAGTCTGCACCATTTTTGTTTTAGCTGCTCCTCTCGTGATCCTAAGTGTACAGCTTGTCTCCACGGGTACGACCAGTGACAAGAGCTCCTCAGTCCTGAACGCACATGCTCAGACATCCCCTCTCCTCTCAGGAAGCTACTGTCAGTCTCTTTCCTGCCTAGTAATCACTGCTGAGCATGTGTTAAACCCCAGGTGCCGTCATTCTACTCCTGTCCTCTGTACTCCTTATTAATTCGTCAAAGAGTGCAAATAAATAAAAGAAAAAAAAAAGAAACCTCAATCACTTATGTGCATAGAGACCAAAAAAATCTCTGTTTGGTTCCTGCAGGGATTTGAACTTAGGACCTCTATGCTGAAAGACAGAAATGCTAACCACTCACCTACATTGTAGCTACTCACAGCTCTTTACATAAACAGACCTTTGTTTGAATATTGTGAACACACTGTGGGAAAGGCATGCTGCGGTCAAGCCTGCTGGGTAACATGATATACAGTTCAAACAAATCACGCACTTTCACTTTTGAACACACTGAAAGCTGAAGCAGGAAAAAACAGGCATGAAATGTCTTCGTGGCAAAACCCCTTTAAAGTGCTATGCTGTTTTACAGAGCCACAGCCAGTTTCAGACTCATACTTCCTGGTTAGACTGTGACTCGTTCTACAGAAGTGATTGGCATATCAGCTCTGCTGTTCCTAACTAAACCTGTTAATGTGTGTTGGAGGTTCATAAACTGTAGTGCACATAGCTATAAAGCTCGAAAGTATCACAGCTGGTCAAGAAACTAGCTATACAAGCTACTGTGATGGAGATAAGACTCAGCAAGGAGTGAGTCACCATGGTCGGACCGGGAAGAGCTGAGATGTGTGGTTGGTAACCTAGAGAAACTTGTTTACACTAGCAGGATATAAAATTACATCTATCTCCTAAATAAAGCAAAAACAAAAGAGCAATGTATTTGGTAATGGTCTTTACCTTTGCCTACGAGTTTAAAATAAATCAGTGTGGTGAGAAAACCTTTATAAGATCTATGCCCACCTTTACTTACAACCAGACTATCAGACTTACCGGTGGCATATAACCTTGGGGAGGGTTGGAATGACTGCTGTAGCCACTGGCAGCCGCCTCTGCTGCCTTGGCCTCAGCTATAAAAACCAGCAAAAACAGAGGTAAGAATCAAAAATAAATTATGTTTTATTCACTTTTTTACTTCAAATATGATATGTTCATGTAAAACCATCAAAATGTTTTGCAATGTACGCAGCACTGCTTTACTACAGTACATTGTTCTAATACTTAGAGGGAGTCCTTTGTGGCCTTAGATCAGGATGTCTTCGATGTAGCATGAACTCAACCAGGTGACACTGGAAAACGCAATATTCAATCATGGTACAAGTCCTTTAAGGGATTGCCCACTTCACAGCAAAATTAAAAAATATATTCTAGTGCAGCCCAAAAATATAATAAAAAACAATGCTCCCCTTCATCCGCTCCAGCACTGGCTCTCCCCGGTCTTCTGTTGACCTTCATTCGCTTCCTCACAGTGCTGCACTGCTGCAGCCACTGATTGACTGCAGTGGTGATGTCGCATTTGGACTGGGGAGAACTGCTGTAGTTGACGAAGGGTAGTATGAGTTTTTTATTATTTTATTGGGCTGCACCATCATAATCATAATTTTGCTATTAACTGGACAACCCCTTTCATGCATCCTGCAATAAGACACACTGACTAGTGTTTTTTTAGCATACATCTTTTTAATATGAAGCTCTTGAATTGCTTTCAGGGTATATGTAAAGAAATGCACCCCACAAACAAAAAACCCCCAGTAAAAAAGTTGTAACTACAGGCGAATTGCTATGGTTTGATAGTTCGGGAAAAAGTCCTTAGTACTGCTTCTATGAAAAACTACAAAACATTTTTGTTATTGTTGGGGTTTTCCTGCATTAATTTACAATTATGTCGCAAAAATTATAATAAAAATGGTATCAAAGGAAATTCCTCAACCTGCTGTAGTTAGTAAGGCAATCGAGCCGAAACAGAAGATGGTCCCATGGGTCCTGGGTAAGGAGGAGGAGGAGGATGCATGTATGCCATAGAATGGTCTTGCATGGAAGGCCCTGGGTAAAACTCTGCAAAATAATTTACAAGTACATCAGAAGATACTGCATGAATGTGTACAAGAGAGGTCAGAGAGGGCAGCCGTTTCCCTCATGTTAGCCAAGTTTAATTATTAGAATCTCAAAAGTACTATAAAATAAAGGGGAATTGTTTATGGTTAACCCTCTTCCTGCGCAGACGTCCCTATTTATTTTAAATCAAGACATTATGAACTCTTTACCATCCATGTGATTTCATAGATTATTTTCTCCTGACACACCACTGTGCTTTAAGTTAAGAAATTTTGGTCCATAGAATCCTTGTTTGTTTGTGAAAAATATCAAAAGATCGTAAAAATTTGGATAAATTTGCCATTTTCAAAGTTCAAATATTTCTGCATGTAAGACAGTTATGCCACGCAAAATCGTTTATAACTAGCGTCTACCATACAGATGAAGGAAATAATTATTTGATCCCTAGCTTATTGTGTATGTTTGCCCACAGACAAGAAATGAACAGTCTATGATTTTCAAGAGAGTAGATTAAATTTAACATTGATAGATAGAATACCAAAATAAAATCTAGAAAACACATTGTATATAAATTATATAAATTTATATTGCATTTTGCAGTTAGAAATAAGAAATTGATCCTTCTACAAACAAGTCTTAATACTTTGGTTCCTAAACCCTTATTAGCAAGCACCAGCAGACGTATTTTTTGTAGTTGATGATGAGGTTTTGCGCACATGTCCAGGAGGAATTTTTGGTCCACACCTCTTTGTAATACATGACTAAATCATTAAATATTTGGAGTTGTTGCTTGGCAAACGGATCTTCAACTCCCTCCATAAGTTGTCTATGGAAAAAAGGTCCGGGGAGACTGCTAGGCCACTCAATGACCTTAATGTTGCTTCTTTTGAGCCACTCCTTTGTTGCCCTTGGCTGTATGTTTAGGGACAAGTTGACTTGCTGACCCAGCCACAAAACCTATTTTTATATGTATCATGGCAGAGGAATGGAGGTTGTCACTCTCAGGATTTTACAGTAACATAGCTCCATTCATTCTCCCATTGATGTGGTGAAGTATCCTCGTACCCTTAGCAGAGAACACCCCCAAAAATAATGTTTCCCCTCAATGCTTGACAGTGGGGACGTGCGTTCTTTGGGTCATAGACAGCAATTTCTCTAAGGAAATTTTTTTTTCTCATCTGACCGCAGCACCATACTCCAATCCTCACTAGAAACATCCATGTGTGTTTTTGTGTGACAAACTAGTTTTCCACAAAGATGGGCCTGCACATGTCCTACTTAGTCAGAGGACTTGTGAGCACTGCAGGATTTTGAACCATTACGCTTAATGTGATTACCAATGGATTTCTTGTTACAGTGGTCCCAGTCAGCCTTTGAGATCAATAACATGTACCCTTCTGTGTAGTTTTAGGCAGATCTCTCACCTTCCTCAGAACAAAGGAAAGTCCAAAAGGTGAGATCTAGCTAATGGTTCCCTCCGATCGATGTCGATTTGACATGTCCATTTTATATTTCTTACCATTTCTTACTAATGTCACCAACAGTTGTCTCCATCTCACCCAGCATCCTTACTTATGGTTATAGTAGCCAATCAGCTTTGTGCAGGTCTGTGATCTTGTCCCCGACATCCTTAGAAAGCTCTTTGTCTTGCCCAAGTTGTAGAGGTTAGAGTCATACAGATTAATTAAGTCCTAGAACAGGAAGTCTTTTATAAAGTGACTATTTAAGGAACAACTGTTCTTTTAATGCAGGTTGATTATGATGAGTCTAACTCAGTAGTGTGCAAATAATTGTTTCCATGGGGCCGCATGAGAAAGTTGGATGGTTTTAGACAGCGGTCCCCAACCTTTTATTCCACCATGGGACCCGGTTTATATACCAGACAATTTTTTCCCACGCAGTGGGGCGGGGATATAAGGTGCGGGGTTATGGATGGTGTTTGGTGGATGATTAGAATCACACAAAAAAAGAAAAACAAACAAGTGGTAATACTTGTACATTTGTAGGAATAGTATGGGTTAACCAGTATGTTTATTAACAGCCAGACTGTATTGACAGCTCTTGTGGTCAGAAATATAATAACTAATGCTGATCCACAGATCTGACAGTCATAACTGTCAGTAATAATGATCACATTATACATGTATGATAATATAACAACATAAGTAATTAGCTCTGTCATTATAGAGATATATGCCCCTTTAGTTAAAAAATATTATAAAAACATGCTCCCTCCAGTAATGAAAAATTACATGACCCCTCCATTAATAAATTCATTCCCCCCTCCAGTAAATGATAAATACAAGTCCCTCCACCTAATGAAACATGCCCCACCAGTAATATGCCCCCTCCCGAAATAAGCCCTTTACTATTATGCCCACATATTTAGATGCCCCCCTTAGTGATATGCCCCCTTAGTGATATGCCCCCTTAGTGATATGCCCCCTCAGCGATTTGCCCCTTAGTGATATGCCCCCTTAGTGATATGCCCCCTTAGTGATATGTCCCCATAGTAATATGCCCCCTTAGTAATATGCCCCATAGAAATAATTCCCCCGTAGTAATATGCCCCCTTATTAAAAGCCCCCTTAGTAATATGTCCCTCAAGTATTGGATAAATACACGCCCTCTTGTAGGGGCCAGGTTTTAAAAAAAAAAACTAAAAAAAAAAAAAAAAAAAAAAAAAGAGAGAGAGAGAGAGCGCAGGGGGTGTGAAGACACTGCTGCATCACAGTCCCTGCGCCGCTGGATCACTTTAAGGTGCGTATACGCCGCATCAGTCTTTCTCTATAGTGATGCAGCCGCACGATGCGTGCAGCTGCCATCTCTGCGCGGCTGGATTACATCGGCCGTGCAGAGCAGATGCCGACGATCCGGAATAAAGTCACCGGGCGGCCGGTATCATGTGTCGTCATGGTCGCGGACCAGCAGAGGATGCGCTAAGGCCCAGTGCCGGTCCGTGGACCGGCGGTTGGGGACCCATGTTTTTTTTGTTTTTTTTAAATCATGAATTTTTTTTTATTGATTTTACCAGTAAACATAATTCAAGAAAACATAGCTACATAAAACAGTTTTGGGTTGATTAACATTTTTTAGATTCGGATAAAATAATAGAGTTATTGAAATACTGTAATGCCATGTTATACCATCTTGCACAGTTCCTCTATCCGGCAAGATCAGGGGTACAGATACAGAAATACGACAGATAAATGGCGCAATAGCCCCTAACTTGGTCAAACGTTATAAACATATAACATGTAACATATAACCTTATAACCATAGCCACTGAGAACATGTCCAGTAAATTGAGAGTTTTGTGATCCATCCCCTAGCCAATTACATCTCTCCTCAGTGAGATTAACTGAAAATCACTCCCCAATTCCAGCCTACCCAAGACCACCGCCGCCATTTTTGCTCATCAAGTACCAGGAAGTTCCGAGAAATGGTCGGAGAAATGAGGAAATCTCTGCATCGGGCAGGAGAATTGTCTTGAAGAATGGTTCTGCTTGGGCCTCTTTTTTATCTAAGACGTTTATCCTTTCCAGCAGCATGTGGTGTCTTACTGAGTGTATAACCATATCTCTAGACGGGATCCTTGAACTCAACCATGTACCCAACAGGCAACGCTTTGCTGCCATCAATATGATGTGTAGGATTTTGTGGCTCTGTGGAAACTAGGGACTAGGATCTGTTTTAGATCAAATGGTATTGTTTATCCTAAAAAGAGCTCATCTGAGAAAGTCAGATCAGCCCAAAATGTCTGTACATCGCGACACAGCCACAGACCATGTATCAGATCCGTAGATGGGGGTCGAGCATCTCGGACAGGCCGTTAGTCGCTCCGGGAAGGACGGGTGAGGTGGAAATATGAATATCCGTATAATGCCTCAATGAGCTATGCGGAAATATGTATCCCGCCAGGATTCATCTACTATCGTCTTTCTGACTTTTCCCCATCCCTCCAAAACCGCACCCGCCATATCTACTTCAGGAAAGTCCCGCTCCCATCCACGGAATACATCTTTAGCAGTCTCCTCATTTTTAGGCCGGCGAAGTCTTGCGTAAATCATGGACAGCGAGTGCATGGCGCTCTGTGGTCCCACTAAGTTATCAAAACAGTTAGGTTTGATAAGATCTGGTAGAGAGCCTATTTTGGATTTAACAAAGCTTACTACCTGTCAGTATGCAAAAAATTGCTTTTGGTCTAGCTGGTAGAGGTTTTGTAATTCCTCAAAGGAGAAGAATCTCCTTTCTCTAACATTAATTAATTGGATAACGTTTTCTAGGCCTAAAGACTTCCACTGCGGAAGATAACTCCTTTCGCTACCTGGAATAAACTCCGGGTGTCCTCTCCAAGAGAAAAATCTGCTGGCTTGGTAGGGTAAAAGCAAAAAAGCATGCGACCCCTTCCATGGCGCTGATGGTATTCTCAGATTAAAGGCCTTGTTTGTTTTTTGTTTTTTAGGCTATAGGTGGGAGGGCTTTGTATGGGGTGTGTAGTAGAGCCACTAAGTTCCAGGGGGTAACCAAATTGGCCTCTATGGCCGTGTTGGAATAAACCGACGTCTGTTTCACCCAGTCAATGCCGTGACGTAGTAATGCAGCTAAATTGTAGACCCTTATGTTTGGTAGGTTAAGCCCACCCATTTCTTTTGTGAGTTTCAATTTTTTCAGGGCAATTCGTGGACGTTTATTTCTCCATATGAATTTACTGATTGCCGAGTTGAGTCTGTTAACACATTTATGTTTAAGTAGTAGGGGAATAGTTTGTAGTTGATATATAATTCTAGAGAAGCTTACCATTTTGATTAAGTGACAGCGAGCTAGCAAAGGCAATGGCAAGGTTGCCAATCTGTCTAGTTCGGCACAGATCTTATGGATTATTGGAGGAAAGTTTAATGCATACAATGATTCTGAGGACCTTCCTATATTAATGCCCAAATATTTAATAGACTTCTTGGCCACCCCCACCTTAAGGTGATTTAAACCTTGGGGTTTGTGCTTCCCGGAGGGGATATGTCTAGTATTTCAGATTTTTGAATATTGATTTTAAAACCAAAGCTCCTACCAAATTTTTGTAATACCTCTAAGATCAGCGGTACCTCTTTATCCGGATGGGCACAGAAAAATAGTAGATCATCCGCAAAAAGAGCTATTTTTAAGGAAAGATTGCCTATTCTTATTCCCTTCAGCTCTTCAAGTGATTGAAAATGTCTAGACAAAGGTTCCATGGCTAAGTTGAAAAGTAGGGGAGAGAGAGGGCACCCCTGCCTAGTACCCCTCCCCAGAGAGAAAGATTCTGACATAAAACCTAGGATAACAATCCTTGCCGTGGGGTTAGAGTATAGAGAGGAGATATATTGTTTGAAGGCGCCGCCTATACCCACCCGGTCCAACACCCCAAACAACCAGTTCCAGCCAACATTATCAAATGCTTTCTCAGCATCTATTGTGAGTATAGATGGAGACTGGTGGCCCTTGGGGTTGGTTTTTATGTCATCAAGAATCAGCAGGACCTTCCGGATATTGGTCACTGCTGACCTGTTTTTGACAAATCCAGCTTGGGGGCTAGAGATCAATTTAGGCAATAGATACGCTAATCTATCTACCATGATTTTTGAGACAATCTTGAGGTCCACATTTATTAGGGATATAGGACGGTAGGACGCCGGCTCTAGGGGGTCTTTGCTTGGTTTTGAAAAACACTTAAAAAAATAAAAACTCTTAAAAAAAAATTAATTGGAAAAAAAAAAAAAGAAAAAAAAAAAAGAAAACAAAAAAAAAAAAAAAAAAAAAAAACTAAAAAAAAAATAAAAAATTAATAAAGGAATAATTAAAAAAAAAATAAAAAAAAAAATAAAAAAAAAAAAAATAAATAAAAAAAAAAAAAAAAAAATAACTCTCAAAAAAAAAAAAAAAAAAAAAAAAATAAAATAAAAATAATCAGTAAAAAAGGTGGGCGCTTCGTTCATGTAATTTGGGATAGTGGATCCTGATAGAAAGGATACCAGATTAACCATTATGGCAAGGGAAGTAGGTAACCTAAAGGATGTTTGAGGGAAATTTGCAAAGCTCTCATAGGTGTCCTTCATCACCTTAGAGGCGTATACATTGGCTTAAACATTTTTCAAAAAACATAAATTTTTGAACAACTGAACTTATTAACAAAAATGAGAACCATGGCCCAAGTCAGGACTTTGACTTGCTAGACTTAATGTAATCCTGGCTTCCATTTTGGCACCACATTGGGAAAGGTAGTGTATTTTTAGTTGCCCCCAATTATACGGTGCTGCAGGACCTCACTTTTTTTCCATCAGTATGTAGGGCAACTATATCTTTCATACCGCCCATGGAGCGTCTGTTGACCTAATGACACAATTATGGAAGAAAACATCAACATCATCAAAACTTGTGTAGTCTTGAACTTATATGTCTTTTCTTTGCTTAATGAAGCACATTCCCAAAAAGTGATGGGAGTATATCTATGTAGCGGCAAACGCCCCCCCCCCCCCATCAACCTCAAAACCAAAATCGCACTGCATTCCCCAACTAGTATCATTGTGACCAATTCTGAGGCCAGTCGATTTACCCCGTAGTTACTTTGGGATCCATCCCTGTTCCTAGGAAATGACGAGCCTGTCGTTGTGAGTAGCCAGTAGAGGTTGATTGTCGTAAGAAATCAGAAAGGTCTCTTTAAAGAGCGCGAGGGGAGTTTTCCCTGGGTGATGACTGCATTCTTAACTACGTAGCTGTTGGGCTTCGAACTGGTGAGTGGAAAGTGGACGAGTTTACCGTTTAAAGATGGAACACACGTAAACCCCGCTGGGTAGATTAGTGCAAATTTTTTCTAGTCTAACGGTGAAAATCAGTGCAAACTGTGGAGAAGTGCTCTCCTGCGTTAAGCGACTTCTGCTTGAGAATGTCTTCATAAAATAGTAGCTGTGATCCTTGGAAATACAAGCCGATCGAATTGACTTGAAAGCTCACAGTATGTCTGATTGACCGGCAAAGTTAGATATATGTAGATCGTACTGTCTCGGTCTCACTGGAATCCGTGTTCCCTATCTTCTTTTGAGAATCACTTTTAATCACTTCCAAGTTGGGACCCAGTCTGAGATCTCTTTCTATCATGCACCTTCTGGGTATTCCCCGGAGCTTAGGTGAGAACTGTTCTCGCTAACAATACTTAAAGCAAGTTGAGGAATGGATTCCGTGTCAAGCCCGATTATACTTAGGTGTTTCGCCTGGAGCGATTTTTCCAGTCGACAACTCTTGTCCGCCAGTCTTTTTTTTTGTCAGACAGTGACATCATTTAAACCTTGCGCACGAAGGGCATCCGCATCCATCTCTAATGTTTGGACATTAATCTAGCTCTTCCAGCCTATCCTCCAATTTCCCACCCGCACTCTCCTTAACCTGAGCCAAACATATGGGCCCACGGTGGCCTCTAATTCCTCTAGATAACGGCGGGCTGATGATACTTCCACCTCAGGACTCAATTTTTTTATAATTGTCCTCTGTGGACCACCGGACATTTCTGTGGAATCATTATGTTGCAGAGGGCTTTGGGCTGTTGGTGACTGAGTACATCCCATAACCCCTTCATTGTAAGCGTCATTTTTCCCTGGTCCCCGTCCGCCTCAGCAGAGTGAGGGGCTCTTGCCCGTTTTTGTTTCGTTGAGTTTTATTTGCATTGATCTATTTTTCCCATCTTCTGTATGTAACATTCCATACAGGGTGGTTTATGGGAGTTATGTGCAGTATAATGAAACCTGGGTATTAACTAGAATGGAACTGAGTAATCAGCAGTGGCTGCCCCACAGTTCATGGTAGGTCGACCAGCTAGGGACCTGTGTAAACCGCTAATAGTTGCAAGTTGAGGCGGAATGAGCTGAAAGGGTGAGGGATTGGCAGTTGGTCTGCTTCTAGACCTTTTAGATTACAGTCTGTGATTATAAAGGCAGTGTAGCTAAACAGGAGGGAGACTTAGGTATGTTATAATGGGGGCAGATCTTGGGCTTTCCAGGAGTTGGTGTGAACAGTCGGGGGTTCAAATGTGAGTTGAGGTGCGTTCTGTGGAGCTTTCTGAGCTTAGCCATTTTGTTTTATAGGCCTGCTAAGGGGGATTCTGACTTTTTAAAGTCCTTGTGACCAGGCTAGCATCCTTGTGCTGCAGGAAGGTGAGTAAAATGGCGGCCCGTTGCCGTATGGCCTGCGCCCTCAGTTTCTGTGGGAGAGAAGGAGGAGGATTGCTATATATCGAGCAGCGTCTGGCCCCCCGGTGTCCGGTGATTCAGAGGGGAGCCGCAAGTTGTCTCACACCGCCTCCGCTGTAAAATGGCGGGAGCGCCCGGAGTCAGCGCGCTCCGACAGTCCCGCGGGATGAGGAGGGGGCCCCGTGTACGGGTTTGTTGCCGGGTGCCCGGTACCTTGGGAGGGCAGCAGGTGCCCCCTCACCCTCCGCGTTTTGTCCCATGTTCGTTCAGAAATGGCGCGGCTGCCGCTGTCTGTGTTTTTCCTGTCTTTTCCTCGTTTAGCCCCGCAAACGAAACGAAGGCCCCCTCAGGGTCTCCCCCGGACTTGGGAGCTGTTGGGTATCGGTGAAAAGCGGGATGCCGGTGGATTTGCCGGTATTTAGTCACGCCGCTCCGGAGCTCCTGCAAGCACGTCACCTCATGCTGGCGCCGAAACCGGAAGTCGGGACCCATGTTTTAGAGGGCCGGACTAATTAAGATTGGGGAAGAATTTGTTTTCGGGGTTTATTTTTGTGGAAATTTTCTGTAACCCCAGTTTTGACTGGTTTATACAGCTCCCCCCAGGAACGCAGGTATATTTAAAAATACCCTCAGTAAGGCAGGATATACTATATGCCCCTATGTCAGGCTGTATATAGAAAAGCCCCTCAGGAGGTATATAGATATAGGTCCCCTCAAATAAGGCAGGGGATTAAAATTTTAGACCCCCCCAATTTTAAAATTTCCCCAGTAGGAGGTTTTTGATATGGATCCCTTTTTAAAGGGGAGGAGGGATTGATATGGTCCCCTCAGGGAGGTATTTGAGATAGCACTCCTCTCATAAAAGTATATAGAGATAGCTCCTCTCTCAGGCAGATATATAAAGATAGCTCCCCTCAGGCAGGTATATAGAGACAGCGCACCTCTCAGGCAGGTATATAGATAAAGTTCCCCTCGGGCAGGTATATAGAGATAGCTCCCCACTCAGGCAGGTATACAGAGATAGCTCACCTCACAGGCAGGTAAAGAGATAAAGCTCCCCTCACAGGCAGGTATAGAGATAAAGCACCCCTCAGGCAGGTAACCAAAATTAAAAATAATAACACTAATACTCACCTTGCCTGTTTCCCAAGCCGAGCGCGCTCCTCTTCAGTCCGACACTGGCAGCGTGATGTCATCACGTCGTCAGCACTGGGATGCTCCTCCGTCAGCTCCTCGGCCGCACGGCGGGCATATTAATATTAGTGCTGACGGCCCGCAGCGGCAGCCCTTCAGCTCTACTGTTAGTACACCTGGGCATTGTACGCCGCAGACTACATCCGGATAGCTGGCGGGCCATATGTGGCCCCTGCGCCGTACAATGCCCAGGTCTGGTCTAACTGGTCTGTAGGAGCCAGAACTCTTAATGGTTGGTAGGGGAACAAATACTTATTTCTCTCTGCAAAATGCAAATAAATTTATAGAATTTGTACAATGTGATTTTCTGGATTTTATTTTGGATATTCTTTCTCTCAATGTTAAAATTAACCTACCCTTAAAATTATAGATTGTTCATGTCTTTGTCAATGGGCAAACTTACAAAATTAGCAAGGGATCAAATAATTATTTCCTTCACTGTATCTCTACTGTACGTTGGCATAATGTTTTAAATGTCTATTTTTTACGACATTTTTCACATTTTGAAGAAATTTTGTAACAGATTTTATTAGGGACCAATCCTGTTCTGACGTGGTTTTGAGGGGCCTGTATGTTAGATACCCACATAAAGGACTCCATCTAAGAAACACCCCTTAAAGTATTTAAAACAGCATTTAGGAAGTTAATTTACCCATTAGGTATTTCATAGAAATTAAAGCAAAGTGGAGGTGAAAAGGTTTTATTCATTACTCACTGGAACACTGTAGACGTGACCAGGGAAATGCAATATAATATCAATTCCCCCAGGTCTGTCGTTTGTAGAGATATCCCATATGTGACCCTAGTGCGCTATTTGGCTCAACCACAAGCCTCAAGTAGGAGCACCTACTGGACCTTGCAGTCTCATTTTCAGTAAGATTTCCTTTATGCGCCATTTCAGGTTTGTGGACACCATAAAAAGCTAAAACTTAATAAATATCCGTAAAGGACCCGATATTGGAAACAAAATCCCTTAAGGAATATATCCAGGGGTGTAGTGGGTATATCGACCACACAGGTGTTTCACAAAATTTTTTTAGTGTTAAGCTGTGAAAATGAGACATTTTATTTTTTCCAACAATCTGCAAGTTTAGCTGAAAATATTTTATTTTTACAAGGAATACTGGAAAAAACGCACCCCAAAATGTGTTACCCAACATTTTCCAAGTTCGACAATACCCTATATGTGGGTATAAACTGCTGTTGGGGAGCATGGCAGGACGTACAATAGTCCCTGGTACCGCTGCCATCCGCCCCCAATCGATCGTTAAGGCCCCCAAGTCGATCTGGTCATAAGTATCAGCTTGGGATTTTTGGCGATTCCGGTGATAACGTAAGTGCGTCCTCTGGACGCCATACAGTTGCGACCTGCCTTGGGGACTGATAGTCAGTCACCTGTGCGGAAGAAGCCCGGGGAGCAGCGACAGCTTCAGGGAGCGAGGAAACGTGAGTACTCTTGATTTTTAATTAGCCCTCTCTACCAGCTGGGTGACCCATAACATGTCTATATACCCACAGGGGGACTTGTATCCTGCCTATATACCCGCTGGGGGACCTATAACCTGTATTCCCCGTGGGGGACCTATAACCTGCCTAAAACCCCGTGGGGGATCTATAATTTGCCTATATCCCGCTGGGGAAACCCAAAAAACCCCTGGCCTTTACCAACTGGGGGGACCTTTAACCCTGCCTATACCACCCCACTGGGGGGACCAAAAAAAATTTTTATATACTTTCGGGGAAATGGTAAACCCTACCTATATACCCATTTGGGGGGGAAATTAACCTCCCTTTTACCGGCGGGGGGACCTGTAAAACCTATAACTACCCCTACGGGGGTTTAATAAAAATTTATCCAACCTACGGGGGGGAATAGAATTTATTGGGGGACCCTAATTACCTAAATGGGGGGGGGGGGAGCACTAATTTAAAACTGCTTTGTAAGTCGTAACAGTCGTTAAGCCGGTTGCAAAAAGGGAACCTGTCACTTTGTTATGCCCCCCTTGCGAGGGCAGCACAAGTAGTGTCAGAACTGCTGTTCCCAGTCTGTGCCCCTTATTTGTAAGATGCTGTAGTTTTTGGGATTTAATGTTCAAATTTATTCATGAGCTGGTGTTAGCCCGCCCACCGAAGGCTAGTCCCCCCCCACTGAAATTTCAATGTTTTAATATTCAAAATTAGGTTTTTCAGTTGAGGGGGCCGGGGCTTAGCCCCAGGTGGGGGGGGGTATAAAAAAAAACTGCTCTTTGAATGACTCTTTTCTGGCTGAAAAAAATGCAGATTTGAGATTAAATACAAGAAAAATCCAGCATTTACGATTAAGGGAACAGCGTGGGAACGCGGTTGACCAAATAAATTTTGCGTCCTCGAAGGGGGGAATTTTATCTATGTGCAGGTTCTCTTTAAGGGCCTAAAAGTTGGGGTTATAAGGGCTTAGCAGTCGACTCCCGGTTCCAGCGTACCCAAAAAAAGGGGGGAAGCGCTATTTGTTTGGAATTTCAGTTTTGGTGGGGTCATGTCACTTTACAAAGCCCCCAAAAGACCCAAAAGGTGAAAACCTTCCAGAAGTCACCCCATTTTGGATTCATTATCCTTCCAGGATCTCAACTAGTGGTGAATGTTACATTTTGGGCGCACAGGTGTCTGCAGTTTTTTTTTTTTTTTTTAACATTGGGCCATGAAAATGGGGGGGTGTGGATGAGTTCCACCATTGTTTTTTGGGTTTATTTTTAGGTTCGTTCACACGGGTCATTTTGCAAGGGTTTGGCCGATTTAAGGCCGAATCCCTTGTGTTTAAAAGTTCAAAAAGTTAATGGCCGTTTTAATTGATTTTAATGGGAAATAATGTCGTCTTCCGACGAATTATTTTCCCTTCCCGGATTGCCGCCGGGATTTCGGCCCCAAATAATGGGGGAAAAAAATGTGCTGTGAATTTTTTCCGGGGCGGATTCACCAAATATAAAAGAATGGGGATGGTGAATCGTGGGAAAAACAGTTCCAAATAATGCCACCTTAGTGGGACTTATTTGAAAACTGTTTTCATTGATTTCAGAAGTATTTCGATCGGCAATGATGTAAAATGTTCGAAATAAGCCCTGTGAACTAGCCTTACGGTTTGTCAGGCGGATTTAAATGAATGATAACTTTTTCTATGAAGTCGATACAATTTAAAAATTTTTATAGTTTTTTATGTTTTTTTTACTTTTACTAATAGAAAATTAAATTTATAAACAATTTGTTTTTATGTCTCATAGTCTAAAAGCCTGTTTTCATTTTTCTGTATAGGAGTGATTTTGGTTGTTTTTGGGGAAAAATTGACATTTTTTTAATGGTACCCTTATGGGGGGGCATATGAGCTTTGATCACTTTTTATCGAGGTTTTGTGAGGCATTTGGAACAAAATACAGCAATCGTGGTAGTGTTTTTTATTTTTTTACAGTGGTCACTGTGCGGTATAAATGACAAGCTAGATTTACTCAGCAGATCGATATGATTACAGCGAAACCCAATTTATATTTTTTTTTTATATTTTACTGCTTTTGCACAATAAAAAAACCCACTTTTATTCAAAAAGGAAAACACGTTTTTGCATCGACATAGTCTGAGACCAATAACTTTTTCTTATTTTTCTGTGTACGGATGGGTGTTGTGGGATGAGTTGATGTTTTTATTGATATCATTTTTGGGGGGCATTTTTGGATAAAGCTTTTTGATCGCTTTTAAATCCGTTTTTTGGAAGCCAGGGTAAAGAAAATACTGCAATCCTAGTAATGTTTTTTATTTTTAAAAGCTTCCACCGTGCAGTATACGTTTTTACTTTGTGGTTCCCCTACGATTACGGCGATACCCAATTTATATAGTTTTTTTTATGCTTTTTAAAAAAAGGGTTTTTATTGTGTAAAAAAATATGTATGCATCGCTATCTTCTGATAACCATAACTATTTTTCCGTATACAGAGCTAAGCAAGAGCTTTTTTGCAGGATGAACTGACGTTTTATTGGTACCACTTTGGCGTTTATATGGCTTTTTGATTACTTTTTATTCCATTTTATGTGTCGCAGGCTGAATGAAAATTGCAATTCTGTGACTTTTTTTTGGGTGGGATTTTTTATAGGCGTTTACAGTGCGGGTTTTTAGGTTCATATGACAGGTTTATAGGGTAGGTTTATTTTTTGTGTTTGTGTGTTAATGTTTTTTTATTTTTTGGGTACTTTTTAACTTTTCTTTTTTACTCTTCCTCATAGGGCACTTGTAACAATTGTAGTGTGGTTAATAAGCAAGAGGTGTTGCTTAAATATTGTTTGTCTAATAAAAATATACTATTTGCATATGATACACCTTAAACCAAAGGTTTATAAAAACATGTGTACAAGTTTTTAATAAACAAGAAAGACTGCATTGACATTTTGTTTTAGATGTCTCTCATTTTTTTCAGGAGTATGCATATACACTTCTGGTTTAACCTGGATACCGTAAAACGAGGTTAGGAGGACCTTGGAAGTCTCCATATCAGATCCATCATGTAATAATAACATTTATATAGTGCCAACATATTCTGCAGAACTTCATAGTTACATAGTCTGTAAGGCCGAAAAAAGACAAGACGTCCATTCAGTTCAGCCTATTTTGCTAAAGTGTTGATCCAGAGGAAGGCAAAAAACAACAATGAGGCAGGAGCCAATTGTCCTCATTTTAGGGAAAAAATCCTTCCCGACTGCAATCTGGCAATCAGAATAAATCCCTGGATCAATGTCCCTACTCCAGAATCCTAGACACTATAACTTGTTATATTATTACGCTCCAGAAATGTATCCAAACCTTTTTTGAACTCTGTTATTAAATTCACCATGACCAGTTCCTCTGGCAGAGAGTTCCACAGTCTCACTGCTCTTACAGTAAAGAATCCCTTTCTATGTTTATGTAGAAACTTTCTTTCTTCAAGATGTAGAGGATGCCCCCTTGTTCTGGACACAGTCCTGGGTATAAATAAATCTTGGGAGAGATCTCTATATTGACCTTTAATATATTTAAACATATTTATTATGTCCCCCCGAAGACGTCTTTTCTCTAAACTAAATAACCCTAATCTTGCTAATCTTTCTGGGTATTGCAGTCCACCCAGTCCTTTTATTATTTTTGTTGCCCGCCTTTGAACCTGTTCAAGCTCTACAATGTCTTTCCTGTGAACTGGTGCCCGGAACTGTCCATAATATTCCATGTGTGGTCTGACCAGTGACTTGTATAATGGGAGAATGATGTTCTCTTTATGTTCCTCTATGCCCCTTTTAATACACCCCATAATACTATTTGCCTTGGCAGCTGTTGCCTGACTCTGGCTGCTACAATTAAGTTTACTGTGCACTAGGATTCCCAAGTCCTCATGATTCAGACAATTACATTACATAGTAACAAAGTAATCAACATTTCACAGAATAGGAGTATGAGGTCTGCTTGTCACAGCCTCGCCATAGTATCTGTTGGGGTACATTTTTACAGTGTCCAGACAGATACCACAAACGGCTGACAAAAAAACGCTAAAATCTATTGTGCATAGTAAAGTTTTATTGTGAGAGCTCTCTCTCTCTGAAGTTCGTTCGCTCTCAAGTGGGGGACTGTAAGATATGCATAAATGTGAATAATCTGTAAATGTGATTTATGAAGAAATATGTGTATATTAAACTTATACTGTATATGCAATTGTAAGTGGAGAGTTAGCCAAAATGGCTGCTGGGTTTGAACAGGCTTCCAGTATACACACAAATTGTAATAATCTGAGTATCTGCATTTCTAAATAGGTATTGTCTAGTTAGATTGAGTCTAGCTCAAAGGACAATTGTTTGAACTGAAAATACTGTGTGCCTAATTACTATGTATAAAGATAAATGCCTTTTTTCTTTCTACATATAAAAAAGGATCTATTAGAAGCCTATACAGACTTGCAGACTAAGCGGCATTTGAAAGTTGACTTATTTGTATGTAAACAGATAGAGATCGGCCTGATCAAATTTAGTTATAGTTTTCAGTCAAACAAGTTATATTTACAAAATTGTCTACGGATACAGAAGAGTCAGTATGTCTGTCTCCGGGGTGTTTTATTTATACTTTTGGGGGGAGGCAAACATGATTCAGCAGATCTCAAGACAGATATTAGTTTGTGTCTATGCAAACCGTTGAGTCCAAAAATGGTATATATAGCCAGACCTGGAAAGAGCTAGGCAAGGAAGGACACAGGGAGGCTTCTGGGGAGCTGGTGAGGACTGAGGCTTCTGAGGTCCAAGCTCCTGAGAGAAAGGAAGTCCATTGGAAGGTCTTGTAGACCAGGAGGAACTTGTTCAGATTCTGGTAGATATTTTTTGCATAACTCTCCAATTTAGGTATTGTTGTTTTGTTTCTGGAGTTATTGTATTGTTTTGCTTATTCTCTTTTGTTGTTGTGTTGTTTCACAGGGTGTGATTATATAGGTGTTGATATGCTATGGTTTGATATTCTTCCCTTGTTACTGATTTTATCCTTAGGCCTCGTTCACACGGCTTATTTTGCCGCGGATTGGCGCCGTACTGCGCGCCGGGTTTTGACTGCAGTTCGGCGCCAAACCCTCCCAGTCAATAAGGTAATCCACTGCTCTCAATAGAGAACAGTGGATTCCGTCGCCCCCCTCCCGCTAGCGAATCCGCCGGGGGGAGAAAGTGGGAAAGCACAATTTCGACGCGAAAACGCCGTAAACAATGCATTGTTCGGGGGCCGGGGCGGCGCCCCCCCGTCGCTCCCTCCCCGCTCCCTATTCCGGCGGGGAAAAGTGACTCCATATTACGGCTCACAAATCCGTCGGGAATAAGCCGTGTGAACACGGCCTTATTGTTTTTGTGACCATTTTTGTTGTGTATTATTTTTAATGTATTTTTACCCCATTGTACCCTATTTCATTCTGGATAAAATATAATCTTTTCTTATACATTTGTCGTTGATATCTTTTTCTTTGCTGACCGTCCCCTGAGAATCTATGTGGGAATATTGTTATTGTTCAATATTAATATTCTTGAATATTAATATTGTTAATAATAATTAATATTTCTTACAGCCTCGCCGTAGTATCTGTTGGGGTACGTTTTTACAGTATCCAGACAGATACCACAAACGGCTGACAAAAAACCTCATGTGAATGGGGACTAAAAAGGACTTCTGTGGCTTTAAATAACAATGGACCAGTAACTTATAAATAGGTGCAGCATCAGTAGTAATGATCCTACATCACTGCGCATAACTTGCCCCCAGTGGTCGATGCATCACATCACAGCAGCATGTGGCCAAAATAAAAACCCCTCTTTGTGGTCTTCCAGTGTCCAGCACATGCACTGTGCAGTCAAGATGCATAGAAAGCATGCACAGGTGCCTTCAGCATCTAAGGGCATGTTCACACGCCGGATTTGGCCGCATGTTTCGACACGGTTTCCGCGGCCAAAACATCGTCCAAATCGCGCCCAGTTTAGTAACATGGTTTCCTATGGGAAACCGCGTTACTGTTCACACGCCGCGGGTTTGGCCCCGGCCTTACCGCGCGTGTTTGAGAACTCTCCTGTCAATTCTTGACAGTGAGTCCTCAGCGTAGCGGCCGCGCGGTGTTGCCGCGGGTGTCGCTGCAGTTGGTGACGCGGTTTTTCCCTGCCTATTAATTTGCATGGGGGCAAACCCTCGCCGCAAGCCGCGCCCCAAACCACGCCCCACCCGCGCCGCGACTACGGCCAGTGCCTGTGCCACAAACCCGCGTCGGGAGACGCAAGTTTGCGG
The DNA here is from genome assembly GCA_025379985.1 of Phyllomedusa bahiana. NCBI lineage: Eukaryota > Metazoa > Chordata > Amphibia > Anura > Hylidae > Phyllomedusa > Phyllomedusa bahiana. Next base: position 36,888 of record JAODAL010022640.1, read on the forward strand.
CGAGGCCAGGACGAGGTTTTGGCCGCGGGAACAGTGGCCAAAGCCGCCGTGTGAACGAGGCCTAAGGGTGCTTTCATAGTGCAGTTTTTCTGTTGCAGTATTGCACAGCTGTGAAACTACATTTATTACCAGGAAGCACCTTTTAATAGTTTGGAAAGGTGTTGTGAGTAATCCATTATTATACTCTTGTAGACTATAAGGCTGGGTTCTCACATTGCATTACTGTATGTGATTTTGTTGAAAGCCTGGTTTGTTTTGGGTTTTATCTATCCTAACCCATATACCACAGAGTCGTTTTCTTTCCCTATTTTTAAACCCTAATATCCAGGCCAGCTTCTTTCTCTGGCATATAACCAATAAATTCCAGGGCTCAGTCCCCCCCTATCTTATAACCTAAATATCACAGAGCTCAGCTTCTTTCCTCATTCATATACTGTATGATGATCAAAACAGAGCTGCTTTTCTCCTCTATCTATCCTAACCCTATATACCACAGAGCTCAGCTTCTTTCCTCTATTATATAACCCTATATATCACAGAGCTCAGTGCCTTTCTCATATAACCCTATATATCACAGAGCTCAGCTTCTTCCCCTCTATCATATAACACTATATATCACAGAGTTCAGCTTCTTTCCTCTCATATAACCCTATATATCACAGAGCTCAGCTTCTCTCCCTCTAACATATAACCCTATATACCACAGAGCACAGCTTCTCTTCTCTGGCATATAACCCTATATCACACAGAGCTCAGCGTCCTTCTCTCATATAAACCCCATAACACAGGCTCCGCTTCTCTCTCTAGCATATAACCCTATATATCACAGAGCTTAGGGCCTTTCTCATATACCTCTATATATCACAGAGCTCCGCTTCTCTCCTCTATCATATAACACTATATATCACAGAGCTCAGCTTCTCTTCTCTGGCATATAACCCTATATACCACAGAGCTCAGCTTCTCTTCTCTGGCATATAACCCTATATATCACAGAGCTTAGGGCCTTTCTCATATAACCCTATATATCACAGAGCTCAGCTTCTTCCCCTCTATCATATAACCTTATATAGTCACAGACAGGGCCGCCGATAGGGGGGTACAACCAGTACTCCCGTACCGGGCCCGGCTAGAATGTGAAGCGAGGGGGGGACCCGCCGCCGTCGACAGGTACCGCCCCCTTGCTTCATTATAATGGTAGAGAGAAGAGGCCGCAGGCCTATTCTCCCTACCATTATATATCCCCTAACTGCGCCCCGGCGCTGCAGGGGCCCGACGCAAACTAAGGTGGAGAGGAGGGGTCCAGCGCTATTGAGGGGGAGGGGGGCCCCGGGGCTGCGGGGTCACGCTGCGCACCATCTCTTATCATTTAAAATGTAACTTACTTTCTTCATAGCACAGCAACTCCTGACTGAGGCGGGCCCCCTCCTCCTTCCTCACGGCCGTGGGCGGGCCTCACTGATTCAAATGATCGCGCTTCCTGCCCACAGCCGGAGGAAGGAGGAGGGGCCGCCCGGCTGCTCAGTCAGGAGCTGCTGCGCTATGAAGAAGAAGTAAGTTACAGTTAGATGATAGAGATGGTGCGCAGCGTGACTCGCAGCGCCGGGCCCCTCCCCCTCAATAGCGCTGGACCCCTCTTCTCCACCTTAGTTGCGCCGGGCCCCTGCAGCGCCGGGCCACTTAGCAATCCTGTGGGGGCCCCCATAAGGCCCCTGTAGTTTGTGGGGCTCCCATAAGGCCCCTGTAGTTTGTGGGTCCTTCATAAGGCCCCTGTAGTTTGTGGGGGGCCCATTCAAGGTCCCTAAATGTTATGGGGCCCCCTGAAGGTTGTGGGGGGCCCCATTCAGGGCCCAGAAATGTTTTGGGGCCCCCTGAAGGTTGTGGGGGCCCTGTTCAAGGCCCCTGAATGTTATGAGGCCCCCACAAACTACAGGGGCCTTATGGGAGCCCCACTATATACAGGGCCTTATAGGGGCCCCACAATATACAGGGGCTCCCACAGGACTGGGAAGTGGCCCGGCGCTACTGGCCACTTGAAATAGATCACTGTGGTGCACAGCGTGACTCGAAGAGTGGGCCTCTCCCCCTTAGTAGCGCCGGGACCCACCACTCCATCTCAGTTTGCACTGGGCCACTTCCCAGTCCTGTGGGGGCCCCCATAAGGCCCCTGTATATTGTGGGGTCCCTATAAGGCCCTGTATATAGTGGGGCCCCCATAAGGCCCCTGTATGGGGGCCCTAAAACATTTATGGGCCCTGAATGGAGCCCCCACAACCTTCAGGGGGCCCCATAACATTTAGGGGCCTTGAATGGGCCCCCACAAACTACAGGGGCCTTATGAGGGCCCCACAAACTACAGGGGCCTTATAGGAGCCCCACAAACTACAGGTGCCTTATGGGGGCCCCCACAGGATTGCTAACTGAGATGGAGTGGTGGGCCCCGGCGCTACTAAGGGGGAGAGGCCCACTCTTCGAGTCGCGCTGTGCACCACAGTGATCTATTTCAAGTGGCCAGTAGCGCCGGGCCACTTGCCAGTCCTGTGGGGGCCCCCATAAGGCCCTTGTAGTTTGTGGGGCCCCCATAAGGCCCCTGTAGGTTGTGGGGCCCCCATACGGTTGTTAGGGGCGGAGCGATGGTGTTGACGGGGGGTGGAGTTGACCGGGGGGGGTTTAACAGGGGCGGGGTTGATGGGGGGCCCAGGTGTTTTAGCTGTAGGGGGCCCCGAAATTTCTGACGGCAGCCCTGGTCACAGAGCTCAGCTTCTCTCCTCTATCATATACCCCTATATATCACAGAGCTCAGCTTATCTTCCTCTGTCATATAACCCTATATATTACAGGTCTCAGCGTCTCTCCTTTATCATATAACCCTATATATCACAGCACTGAGCTTCTCTCCTCTCTCATACAACCCTATATATCACCAAGCTCAGCTCCTTTCCTCTATCATATAACCCCATATATCACAGAGCTCAGCTTCTCTCCTCTATCATATAACCCTAATACCACGGAGTTCAGCTTCTCTTCTCTGTCATATAACCATATATATCACAGAGCTTAACTTCTATCCTCTATCATATAACTCTCATATAACCCTGTGATGGTTTATGCTGACCTAGGTTTATATGATTTGGAGAAGGTTTTCTGAGTAAAAAGGAAATGGGACTCCTTAAGAGACAGTTAAAGGGGTTTTCTCACTACAAACATATCTTTAATGATAGGGACAGTAAAAATAAGCACTTTTGCAATAGGTTTGTATTTGCTAAATCATTTAGTATAGCAGTTGCTACCTAATCTGTGTGTGTCTAGAACTACTTCTGCAGCCTGGGGTCGGGCCACGCCTCATGTACTGTGATTGACTGCCTGCATTTAGTTCAACCTCTGGTCCGGGCACGCCCCTTGTGCTGTGATTGGCTGACCTGTGCTCACTCCCCTCTGAGCTGTGTGAAACAGGCTGCCTGAGCTTCTCTCTGCTCCTCTCACAGTGACAGCTCTATGTAAAGGATCTGGGGAATTACTGCTTGTCTCTTTAGCTGCTAGATTATCTCCCACCACCCATATAACACACCCTTATACACTCTGCTCCCCACACCCATATAACACACCCTTCTGCACTCTGCTCCCCCCACCCATATAACATACCCTTCTACACTCTGCCTGAGAAAAGAGGGGGGAGCAGAGTGCATTTCTCACATTTGTTTCATAATTTCAGGCTGTATGTTTACATCAATGCAGGTGTTCTAGTTACAAGTATTGCTGGTGGAGCCTGGGATGAAGGCGACTATCACAGCTCTCCAGGCATGATAACTGACCACTGCAGGAGGACTGCAGAGCTGTGACATCCAATCCTTACCACTGCTCACACAAAGAGGATTGGGGAGAGAGCAGGAACAGGGAGCGGATGTGATGTCACATCTCTTCAGTGAGGAAAGACATGCCCTTCTGGGAGGAGAGACCTGCCGCTGGATTTGAAAATCTAAGCTAGTGAAAAAGCTCAGATGAATGCAAAAACCTGTAGTGAGAAAACTCCTTGAAGTCCTGCTGACCCCACCCACATACAGTGATTGACAGTTTGCACTGTACACACACTAAAGTAGGGAAAGCTGTCAATCACTATACATGGGTGGGATCAGTAGGACTTCCACCGTCTCTGAAAGAGTCCAATTAGTATTTTGTCTACCTTTTACTCAGAAATCGTGCTCCAAATGATATAAACGCTATATATCACAGGGTGCAGTTTTGTGGCGTTTTTGGTGCGGATTTTCTATTGCAGTACCGTATGGTAGTGAAACTGCCTTTATTAAACAGAAAGCTCCTTTCAGTTTTCTAAATAGAATAATCAATTACAGTGTTTATGGAATTATAAACCCAATAATGGAGTACTCACTTGCTACACCTTTCATAACAATTTAGGAAATTAAAAGGAACCTGGTACTAATAAAGGCAATTTTCCTTCTGTGCGGTACTGCAACAGAACAAAACTGAAAGGTGCTTGCTGATAATAAAGGCAGTACTGCAACAAGAAACCTGCATGATTTGAAAGCACCCTAAATGACATTTCAGATCCCAGTGACCCAACCAAATGATCATCTCAAAACTCAAGAAAATAACAAATCAAAAAAGGCTCCTGCGTAAGCATGGGTTAGCAAAAGAATCAACTATTGTAGTGTTGTCTGGATTTCTACTTTTTGGAGCTCAGGAACACAGTTCTATGGAGTTAAGTGAACACTGGATTATAATCTTGGATTAAAACCCCTTTAAATTACTGTGCACTGCTAACCTAAACTGTGTGTGAACACAAAGTAATAAATCTTACCTGTAGGGGGTGGAGGAAAGGGATACCCAGCGGGAGGAGGATAGATTCCATTAGCTGCAGGTGGTGGATAGGCATACCCTCCATTGGGCATATATGGATATCCATCCGATGGTGGTCCACCTCTTGCAGCTGAGGACATATAATAGTTAAGGGTGTCATATTAACCATACATAGCCACTTTTAAACTTTTAATCTGTGAAACATCCACAGAAGACTCAGAAAAATCACCCAAAATGCCTACTTTTGGACAGGATTTGCAGATATCCCTCAACTTTAGTAGTCTGGGTCTCAGGATTGCCCTGCCAAAATTGTGACTGTTGGCAAGTATGATTTAGGCCTGGTAAAGATCACATTTATGATGTCCGTTTGGCGTGTATGTTGGGAAGGCTATCAACGTATACGCTAAACATTGAAAGGATTAAATGGCCAGATGGAAGCCAAAAAGGTGTCCTTTTGGGCTGTGTTTGGCTGGAAAAAATAAAAAGTTTAATGTAGAACAGAACAGGAGCCTACGCTAATCTATACAACGGCATATACCTTAACTGCATCGGTTTTCTTAAAAAGGCCCCTGTGCATGATGGATGCCACTACTAGGCATTCAGCAAAGGTATCCTTTTAATGTATATGGCCTGGTGTACACATTAAATGGAAGCCAGAAATGTGATGTGTATCCAGCCTTATTGGTATGTTACTGCTAGAGGGCACTCAAGCCAGACCCCTCTTCGTCCCAGAAGAAACAAAACGATTGGTTAGGTTAAAATCCCATCTGTCTACCTCTGGTTTACCCCTGAGAAGCTGTCTGGTAGTCACCACAAGTGTTACAAGACTGATGGATCCTAAAGTATTTTATGTTTACGGCTTTCGGTCCCTGTTCCTGAATAGCAAGGTGTTGGATTTCCACATAAACAAGGAGGTACTTTTGCTCTTTTTAATTTCCAATAAGGTTGCTAGAATAAATACAAATGTATAGTTATTCTAAAGAAGATTGCTCTCAAGGAGCAAGCCAGGAACAGTATGGCTATGGAATCCCAGTTTTTACTTCTGAACATAAATAAAGTTAATTTGCATTGCAATAAGTTTCTAGGCACAGTATATGGTATGATTTATATACTTTATGTATCACTTACCTTGCGAGGCCATTTGTAGCATGTATTGACCAAACTCAATGGCGCCCCCAGCAGGAAAAATAAGTTTGAATGTGGCAGAGCCTTCCCAGCCGCCTACAGATAAAGCACAGGAAGGACTCAGTACTCAGTCTTGACACATACTTTATAAAAAGACAAATATGCATGTTTTTCTCACCATCTGACATGAAATCAGAATAAACCTTACCTGTTTTAGGTTAATTAGGAACCAAAATTAGCTAGATTTGCCAGAATAATGAAAGAGAATTTTTTATGGCATTTTTATTACTTTCTGCAAAGTCAAAAGTTTACATATATCCTTCCACAAGCTTCTTACAGTAGTTGGTAGGAATTGTGGCCCACTCCTCCTGGTATAACTGAGCCATGTTTTTAGTCGCCTTGATTGCACCTCCCTTTTCAGCTTTGCCCATACATTTCCAATAGGATTGAGATCAGGGCTTTGTGATGGCCACTCCAAAACATTGACTTGGTTGTCCTTAAGCCACTTTTTACCCAGTTTGGCAGTATGTTTCAGGTCATTGTCCATTTGGAAGACCCATTTCCGCCCAAGGTTTAACTTCCTGGCTGATGTCTTCAGATGTTGCTTCAGTATTGCCACAATCTTCTTTCCTCATTATGCCATCTATTTTCTGAAGTGCACCAGTCCCTCCTGCAACAAAACAACCCCACAACATGATGCTGCCATCCCCATGTTTCACAGTTGGGGTGCTGTTCTTAGGCTTCCAAGCTTCTCTCTTTTTCCTCCAAACGTAACGATGGTCATTATGGCCAAATAGTTCAATTTTTATTTTGGCAGAACTCAGTACATGGCTCCAAAATGTAGGTCTTTGATCCTGTGTGCATTTGCAAATTTTAATCTGGTTTTTATGTGTTTCTTTTGGAGTTGTGGCTTCTTCCTGGCAGAGTGACCATTCAGCCCATGTTGATACAGTACTCGCTTCACTGTGGATAATGAAACAATCTTATCAGCTTCTGCCAGCATCTTCACAAGGTCTTTTGCTTTTTTCTTTGGTTAATATGCGCATGTCGGACCAAAGCACGTTCATCTCTGAGAAACAGAACCCGTCTCCTTCCTGAGCGGTATGATGGCTGGACATTCTCATCTTGTTTGTACTTGCGTATAATTGTACAGATGAACGAGGCACCTTCCGGTATCTGGAAATTGCGCCCAAGGATGATCCAGATCCAAGCAAGCCCCCAATTCTCTTCCTGATATCTTGGCTGATTTCTTTAGACTTTCCCATGATATTACACACAGAATCAGTGTGTTTTCTGGTTTTCAATAAAATACATCCACAGCTGTGTCTCTAATTAACTCAGATGTTGAAAATAAACCGATTAGAAGCTTCCAAAGACATGTCATCATCATATGGGCTGTCTCAAATTGTTTAAAGGCGTAGTAATCCTAGTGTATGTAAACTTTTGACTTTGCAGAAAGTAACAAAAATGCCTTAAAAATTTTCTCCCTCTCATTCTGGCATTTGGCAAATATAAATAATTTTGGTTCCTAATTGACCTAAAATGGTTAAGGCTTATTCTGATTTCATGTCGGATAGAGAGAAAAACATGTATATGTGTCTTTTTATAAAGTGTATGTAAACTTCTGGTTTCAACTGTACATGCAACTCTTGCTGCAAAGAAGACAAGTTTAAATTACATTTTGGCTCAACATGAGAGTAGTATAACACCCACAAGCATGTAGGTAGTGCCATTTAATCACACTTCAGATAGGTTGTTATTCAAATAGTATCATAAGGCAAGAACAAACCGGTCATTGAAGGTAGATCCCGCCTCAGGATCCTACTTGAAGGTCCAGAGTGGAAAGCTACTGACAAGCAGCAAATCTTACTCTGGTGAACATCCATGTACACATGGTGGACTCATTTATGTATACAAATATGTATATTTGTATGTATTGCTCATGTATGTATACATCTGTGCATTACATCTAAATAGCTACCATAATGCACTGCATTTTCCCTGCAGGGGCTGCTGAATGAGTCCTTCCCCTGCAAAAACAGTTGCTTACCAGGGGTCTCAGAAGTCCCTTATGTGCAGTGAAGAAAATGATTATTTTATCCCTTGCTGATTTTGTAGGTTTGCCCACTGACAAAGACATGAACAGTCTATAATTTTAGGGGTAGGTTAGTTTTAATATTGAGAGAGAGAATATCAAAAATAAAATCCAGAAAAGTACATTGTATAAATTATACACATTGATATGCATTTTGCTGACAGAAATAAGTATTTGATCCCCTACCAACCACTAAGAGTTCTGGCTGCTACGGACCAGTTAGATGCTCCTAATCAGCTCGTTACCTGCATTATAGACTGTTGTCTTAAATACTCACCTTTATAAAAGACTTCTGTCCACAGACTCAGTCAGTCAGACTCTAACCTTTACAACATGGGCAAGACCAAAGAGCTTTCTAAGGATGTCAAGGGCAAGATCATAGACCTGCACAAAGCTGGAATGGGCTACAAAACAATAAGCAAGACGCTGGGTGAGAAGGAGACAACTGTTGGTGCAATAGTAAGAAAATAGAAGAAATACTAAATACTGTCGAAATCGATTTGGAGCACCATGTAAAATCTCACCTTGGAGGGTATCCTTCATCATGAGGAAGGTGAGAGATCAGCCTAAAACTATACCGGGGGGAATTTGTTAATGATCTCAAGGCAGCTGGGACCACAGTCACCAAGAAAACCATTGCCAATACATTGTGCCGTAATGGTTCAAAATCCTGCAGTGCTCACAAGGTCCCCCTGCTCAAGAAGGCACATGTGCAGGCCCATCTGAAGTCTGCCAACAAACACCTGCATGATTCTATGAGTGATTGTGGTCAGATGAGACAAAAATTGAGCTCTCTATCATTAACTCATCTCGCCGTGTTTGGGGGAAGAGAAATGCTGCCTATGACCCAAAGAACACCGCCTCCACTGTCAAGAATGGAGGTGTAAACATTATGTTTTGGGGGTGTTTCTCTGCTAAAAGCACAGGACTACTTCGCCGCATCAATGGGAGAATGGATGGAGCTATGTACTGTAAAATCCTGAGTGACAACCTCATTCCCTCAGCCAGGATACTAAAGATGGGTTGTGGCTGGGCCTTCCAGCAAGACAATGACCCAAAACATACAGCCAAGGCAACAAAGGAGTGGCTCAAAAAGAAACACATTAAGGTCATGGAGTGGCCTAGCCAGTCTCCAGACCTTAATCCCATAGAAAACTTATGGAGGGAGTTGAAGCTCCGAGTTGCCAAGTGACAGCCTCAAAATAATGATTTAGAGATGATCTTCAAAGAGGAGTGGACCAAAATACCTCATCATCGACTACAAAAACATCTGACTGCTGTGCTTGCCAACAAGGGTTTTGCCACCAAGAATTAATTCTCGTCTGTCAGAGGGATGAAATACTTATTTCTCTCAGCAAAATGCAAATATATTTATAAAATTTATAATGTTTTGGGTCATTGTCTTGCTGGAAGACCCAGCCACGACCCATTTTTAATGTCCTGGCAGAGGGAAGGAGGTTGTCACTCAGGATTTTACGGTACGTGGCTCCATCCATTCTCCCACTGATGTGGTGAAGTAGTCCTGTGCACTTAGCAGAGAAACACCCCCGAAACATAATATTTCCACCTCCATGCTCGACAGTGGAGACAGTGTTCTTTGGGTGATAGGCAGCATTTCTCTTCCTTAGAAAGCATTTTAGTTTTGCCCGTGTTGTAAAAGTTAGAGTCTGACTGAGTCTGCGGACAGGAGTCTTTTATAAAGGTGACTATTTAAGACAGCTGTCTTTAATGCAGGTAACGAGTTGATTAGAAGTGTCTAACTGGTATAAAGGAGCCAGAACCCTAGGGTGCTTTCACACAGTGTGTTTTTGATGCGTTTTTTTAATGCGTTTTTTGTGCAGGAAGGCACAGCAATTAATGCTGTACATTGCTGCACAAAAATCACGGTAAAATCGTGATGTCTTTCTCAGTGGGCAAACTTACAAAATCAGCAAGGGATCAAATAATTATTTCCATCACTGTATGTGAACAGAATAAAGCTATACTAAGAAGATCGGCGAGTGCCACAATTTATTCCCTTTGAACTTGGAACATATCTGCACATTTCTGCCGTCGTTGAGCATCAGCAACAGTGATGTAAGGCTGGCATCCTGTAGTATGCTTATCTGGAACCATTGGAAGGAAGGTTGACTCGCTACACAAGGGATTGATTACAATAGGACAATGCAGTCCTCAGACTAGAAAATGTTGTGCATCCATGTGCCATATGGTTACCTGTTTTCCTTGAAGCACTGCACTGACTGTACACAATTAGGGCCATATGTATGAAAACTGTCTAGGTCTAAAACTCACTTTGACCATGGCAACCAATCAGAGCACCCCTCTCATTTTTACGGAGCACTATATGAAATAAAAGGGGCGCTCTGATTGGTTGCCATGGGCAACAAAGTGAGTTTTAGGGTATGTTCACACGGCGTTTTTCAGATCTGTTTTTTGATCCATTTTTCAGGCCCAAAAAACGCATCTAACAATGAGCAGTGTGATTTACATTGGTTTCAGTAAAACACGCATCGCCGTTCAGATGAGTGATCGCTGATGCGTGTTTACTTGCTTCTTTTTGATGCGTTTTTCGGATCCGTTTTAAGAAATGACATGTCATTTCTACTTGCGTTTTACGCAAGTGAAATCCCCATAGGAAACAATGGAGAGCACTTTTGGAGCCTCAAAAACGGATCCAAAAACGCAACATACATGTGGGTACATTTTGGATACCAAAAGCGCATCCGAAAAATGCATTGGCTTTAAATTTCACTTTTTAATATGTTTTGAATCAAACAAAAGCAGTTTTTTAGTATAGAATGGGTGTTTTTTTAGTATACTGAAACCACTCAACATTCTATACTAAACTATTTATCTTAAACATTTATAAATTAATTATTAAAAACTTCTATAATTTCTATAAACACCCATTCTATACTAAAAAACGGCTTTTGTTTAATTCAAAACATATTAAAAAGTGATTTATAAGATTAAACATATGTAAAATAACGGAAGCGCCCTCTATTGGATTTCCTCTTACATTACACCTAAAACGCTTTCCACTCCAGGTTACTAAAGTTCAAACAGTTCTTCTACATGACGGGTGTCAAACTGCGGCCCTCCAGCTGTTGGGAAACTACAACTCCCATCATGCATTTATATAATCTATAACAGTGGGCATGATGGGAGTTGTAGTTTCCCAACAGCTGAAGGGCCGCAGTTTGCCACCCCTGTTCTACATCAAATAAGACCTCTAGTGGCCGATTTAGTGTATTACATTAAAGATTCTACCTTTTCAAACTACAACCTCTTTGGATGTTATCATTTGTGAATAGTCTCAAGTTCTTTTCCTGCATTTTATCTAGTGTATACTGTGTGTATATATATTGAAAAACAGATATGTTTTTTGGATGCAGTTTCTCTTCTGGTAAAAAACGGATCCAAAACGTCATGTGACCATACCCTTAGACCTAGGCAGTTTTCATACATGTGGCCCTTAGTGTCCACTTTTAGAATGCCAGCAGCCCAGTAGAGCTGGGAATATCTCTAGTTAACTAAGGCCGTGTTCACACGGCTTATTCACGGCGGATTTGTGAGCCGGATTGCGCTCGCAAATCCGGCGTGAAGGGGCGGGGCCCGAACGCGGCGGAGGCGCCGCTCCCCGGCCCCATAGACTGTCATTATCAAAGGCGCTTACGCGCCGTAAATAATGTGCAAGTCACATTATACCCCCCGCGACGGATTAGCCGAGCGGGGAGGAGCAATGGAATCCACTGTTCTTTATGAGAGCAGTGGATTACCGTAATGACTCCGAGGGATTGGCGCCGTACTGCAGCGCAAATCCGGCGCGGAGTACGGCGCCAATCCACGGACAAATAAGCCGTGTGAACACGGCCAAAGAGTATCCAAATTGGGAAGGTGGAACTCTTTAAGCTTACTTGCTCTAATGTTATTGAAGAAGATGTCATTCGGACAACCTCCATCAGTCAATTTCTAGCGGCAGAGTACAAAAGCAACAAGAAAGCATTTCTGTGTAGTGGGTAGGAGTTCATCCACACTGTGGGGTCTATTCGTAGAGTTGCACAGTATGAATATACTCAAAGCTGCCGGACTAGAGCAATGAACAGTTACAACATGGATCTTACCTCCGGGCTCTGCTCTCACTTTGCCCTTGATAAAATTGGCTCCAAAAACAGGTTGCTTGATCTCACAATCTTTCATCAGATAGAAGGGCATCATGAAGGACTGCATTGGGTCCCTTCCTTTGGCTGAAAATATCACCTGCAGGTTTAATGGTAACTTTACATTGTAGCAGGCTGTGATTCTTACACCAAGTGCTAGAATATTACACAGAATATTAGAACGGTAATGCAGCATAGTGATGCCCTATTAGAAGTATATGCCATCAATGTTTTATCAGCCAAATACAGGGACTGATACATGTTAGTGAGCACCATGTCCTCTTCATTGTGTATAAATGAGGGTGGCAATCCCCAGAGATCGATCTAAACAATTAGCAGTGACTTTATCACTGAGGGCTATGAGGAACACGCAGCGGTGTTCACACGAGAGATCGCCGCTGTGTGTTTCCCTCCTGCCTGTCGGCTCCGTCTTTGAAAGAAATGACAAGCAATTCAGGACAGACCCAGAGACGGATCTAAAAAGCGGATGTAGCGTGGAGTTAAAACGCCTTAAGCTCATGGCTCACCTCAGATGCATATTTTTCATGTGACTTTGGATACATTAAATGGCATATAAAACACCAGCTTTATGCATCAAAATGCCCACGAAAAAAGGCAGTGTTAATTCAGTCAAATAGGGGTTTTACTAAATGGACAACCCCTTTTTATATGCCCTTTAAGAGGAACTAAATGTTGCAGAGGGAGTCCTTCTTTTGAAATTCCCATCTATTAGTACTGGATTGCAAATTTGGAAGTGCACCTTTAAATTGTAATAAGAAACAACTTCTTGTTGGTTTGCCATCTGTTTGCCCCCTAACTCCTCTTCCACACACTTGGTCATTGCACTATTAAATAAGAAATATTTATCCAATTAGCAGAGCCAAAAATTATTAAATGAGAAAATACATTAAGGATTCCGCAGAATCTACAGGACACTGTTATCTTTGTATATAGATATACAGAAAACAGTGTGATTGTAGAAGAATCGCCATATTCATCTTGTCAACTTTCTATCATTAAAAATATAGCCCTGGATAGCTCACATTTAAAGCTGGATCTACTGCTTGCACAGTGTCCTTTTTTAAAAAAAAAAAAAAAACTCCACTATCCTCAGTGTCCCTCTAACAGGCGCAGCTTCACAGCTGAGTCACATTATTATGACCAGCAGCTTTTATCCAGAGTAATCGCCATGTGCAGCATGGACAGCAGCTAGATGGTCTGGGAGTGACTTAAAGGGGTTGTCTCACTACCTTGATTCGTCCTGTTTTCTTGGTTTCATTTTGAATTCAGGGGCGTGTTTACTGGTTTCCACTAGGCTGCAGTAGAAGCCAGGTCTGTAGCTATAGCAACCAGTGCTGGCAGCCTATCATGAGAGATTGAACAGGTCTGTAGCTATAGTGACCCGAGGAGCAGATACAAGAGGGGATATCTCAGAATAGGTAGGACACTGTTAATGGACATATATTGCAAAGTGACATGTTTTTGCAAGATCTTTAACATAAAAAGCTATCCTTGTAGTGAGACAACCCCTTTAATAAGGTCCTGGTACAGTGGTCTGCAAACCGTGGCTCTCCAGCTGTTGGGAAACTACAACTCCCATCATGCATTTATATCATCTATATCAGTGGGCATGATGGGAGTTGTAGTTTCCCAACAGCTGGAGAGCCGCAGTTTGTAGACCACTGTCCTGGTATGTCGTCACAGGTTTAGGCAGCCAAGCTGACTGCATCCCACAAATGCTGGAGAATGTGTGGAGGAGGATCCATAGTGTGAACATGACGACTGAAATGGTCCCACAGACGCTCAACAGTGTTTAAGTTTGGTGAATAAGGGTCATTAACTGTATGACATTTCACAATGTTTTGCTAGGAAAGCCCCTCCGCTCTAACTAGCATGTAAGGATTAACATAATCTTATATCCAGACTTACCCTGTTTCCCGGAAAATAAGACACCCCCGAAAATAAGACGTAGTGTATTTTTTTTATGCAATTCAGAGTTTGGCTGCTTATGCTGATGTTTGTGATGAAATCACTACAGTATATTAATACATGTTGATGTTTTGTTCAACAATAAATGTGAATTCTTGTTCTTAAAAAAAAATGAGACATCCCCTAAAAATACTTCTTAGCTCGTCTTTAGGAGCAAAAATTAATATAAGACACTGTCTTATTTTGGGGGAAACAGGGTATATCCAAATTGGTTAAGAGTACCTTCCACATGGATGAGTAGCCCAGAGACAGCCCAGAAAACATGGCAGATGCCTTTAATAAATGGGCCTCTCTACAAGTCTATGATACTGCGTTACCTTACAAATTGTGATGCAAAACACGATCACCTATCGCTATTGTAGAACAAGTGTGGCACGCATTCTCTTACTCTGTACGGTGTCAGGATTATTCTGCCTTTCTTGGTCCCTTGAAAAACATCAGGTGTATTCTCCATGTCGCTGAATGCCAGCTCCACATGTTCATAAGACATCAGAACACTGCAAGAAAAAAACATGAGCAAACATTTTACCAATTTGCAAAGAAATCCACCACCAACCCTAGTGATTTGCTTTACAGGGAATGTATTGTCTGTACTTTCTTTACTAATCATGAACAAACACTGATACATATTTTTATCTTCTTATCGTTTTTTGATTGCCGTTTTTCTTTTATTTTCTGTACATGGGAGAAGTACTGTAGAGAAGATGGTGCCGCACACCTGAGTGGGAGTTTGGGTGCTCAGTGGAAAGGATATCAGTCCAAATACAGCGAAAATCCACAACACTCTTTGAGCTTTTTGCGAAGGTAGGGTTTATATTCACACGTAGGATAGGCGTGAATAAAAAACACTATCTTCACAAAAAGTTTAAGGAGTGCCGTGGACTTTCTCTATAATTATTGGGGCAGCCATCTCGTCAAAGCTGCTGCTTTGGTCTATTAACAAGATTTAGAGAGATGCTGACTCACTAACTTGTATAGTAGAGTGTTGTGGGCATGTTTTGTGACCTGTGCATAGAGGGAGGAATAGAGCTGTAACCATCACAATAATACGTTGGTGTCACTTGTTATTGTAATCCTGCCTCTGACAATAAGAACTCTGCTGAGAAGTGATCTCTACAGAACAGGAAGTGTCAGCCTTCTATTAGCCTTAGTAGTCATGTCAAGTTGATGATTTAGAGAAAAAAAGAAAAAAAAACATTAAATCTGTTCTATCATCATATCGTTAACATTGAGTTAGTATTGAGTTCTAATTGCTTTCTGTCTGCCATTATTTCAGATATCTTCAACACAGCTTTCCTTGAGACGGATGCAATGCCTGTTGCTTACAGCAAGAGATTCAAGGCCTTCCTCCTCCCCCCAGATGATACAGAGGAGAGTTTGGGAATGTGTCTTATCAGCTAATGCTTCATACGTACATGCAAATTATAACTTGTCTCTTGGCGACCACCAATTAACCAATCGTGTAGTGATAGAATAGTCATGTGATTAAAAAGTTCTACTGGAATGTAATTTACGGTGATTAAATCAGATTCATGTCCCAGCCAAAGCGTGTGGGTCATATTTCTCAAGCTCAAACTGTCGACAGCTATAATCAATCAATTTGGAACAGAGACATCTAAATGGATAAGGATCAAAAGATAATTTCCACACCTGATTTAATCATCTTGACAGTCACAGTGAAAATTGCAGGATTTAAGGATATTATTTAATGGATTTTAAATAAAACCATAATTCATAAAAAATATGTTTAACATAAACCCTTGATATAAACAGTATGTAACGTTCTGATGAGACATTCCTTTTAAAAATGACCTAACACCTCCACAGAACCTCATGAAGAAGACTAAAATATAAACATTTTCTTAAATATCTTTAAAGGGGTTTTCTCAGTACAGGCTTTGCAGACTTGAGCTGTTTCTGTCTGTTACAGCTTCAAATCCAGGGGCGAGTCTCTCCTCCCAGTAGGCAGGTCTCCCCTCACTGAAGACTGGTGACCTCATCATTCTGTGTGAGCAGTGGGAGGGAGAGCATGTCACAACCCTCCAGACCTCCTGCAGTGATCAGTTCTCTGTCACCTCCCTCCACAAGCTCCTTGTAACCAGAACACCTGGGTTGCTGTAAACAATTATACATACAGCCTGAACTGATTAAACAAATGTGAGGAATGAAATCTGCTCCCCCCTCCGTTATCAGGCAGGATGTAGAGGGGAACAGACTGTGTAAGGCTGTGTTATATGGGGGAGGGAGTAACAGTGTATAAGGCTGTGTTATACTGAGGGGAGAGTGAATCTAGCAGCTAGAGACTCAGTAATTGCCCAGATCCTTCACATAGAGCTGGGAGAGGAGCATAGAGGAGCTCAGAGAGCCTTTATTATACAGTCAGCATGGAAAGCGGAGGCACATAGTTTCACTTTTATTTTACACAGCTCAGAGGGGAGTAAGCACAGAGTGCAGGAGCCAATCACAGCACAGGGGGTGTGTCCCATTCAGAGGGCGTGTCCCAACAGACTACATGAAATATCAGTCAGAAAAGGGGGCATGGCCCAACCTCAGGCTGCAGTTTTAGGTGTAGAACACATAGATTAGCTTATATCTGCTATACTAAATGATTTAGGCAATGCAAACCAATTTCAAAAGTGCTTAATTTTACTGTCCCCATCATTAGAGATATGATATTTGTAGCGACAAAAACCCCTTTAATATGGGAAATGAAAGTGCTGACCTTTAGAACAGGACTGAAGTCGGCCAAGTCAGTTCTTGACACCATGATGGATCACTACGTTGACAGCTCTGTGAAACTTCCGGTTACTGAACTGGGAGAGTCCTCTGTGCAGAGTGGAGCCTGTAAATCTGTAAAATGTGTGCATTGGGAAGCCCCCTTGATGTGATCTTCATACTAGGTGTTTTTACACTGGCAAAGGTGTATTATGGATGCCTATGTGCTATGGAGGAAGAAGTTGAAAGCAATAGGTAAACCCTGTCATACATGTCCTCAGTGTTTTCAGCTTTCATCATTATTAAAGATTCTGTACCACTTTTGTTTTTGCTGCTACGTAACTGATCTATAATGTTCTGCTCATTTCCAGGGGATACGA
This sequence comes from Phyllomedusa bahiana, assembly GCA_025379985.1. NCBI lineage: Eukaryota > Metazoa > Chordata > Amphibia > Anura > Hylidae > Phyllomedusa > Phyllomedusa bahiana. The sequence continues at coordinate 54,167 of JAODAL010022640.1, forward strand.
CCAGGGATGAGAGCTCCTCAGTCTTGCAGCAAATGCTCAGATATCACCTCTCCTCTCAGGCAGCTACTGTCGGTCTCTTCCCTGCTTAGTAATCATACACACTCAATGCTGAGCGAGTGTTCAACCCCAGGTGCTATAATTCTACACCTGTCCTCTGTACTTCTTAGTAATTAGTAAAAGAGTCCAAATAAAGAAAAAAAAAGAAACCTCAATCAGATATGTGCATTGAGAAAAAAAATCCACATTTTTGGTTCCAGCAGGGACTTGAACCTAGGACAACAATGCTGAAGAAAGGCATGTGGAGTTGGAGTACATTTTGGTGGAGTTGGAGTTATGAAATGGACCGCCTCCAACTCCAAAAATATCTAATAAATTCATAGTTAGTTCAATGCAGTGCCAAAAGCAAGAGAAATTGGGTCTTGTCAGGGCTACTGCTCCCATATCTTCAGCCTCATCAGATAAAGAGTTTAATTTTGAAAAGTATTTGGATCACATGGAGCAGGCAAAGCATTTCCGCATGGGAAAAGATTTCATTCCATAGTAAACAGATTGACCAGTTTTCAGAAAATTGTTTCTATTGCTGTCAAAGTAGAAGGGTTAAATCGTTCATCTGAACTGACTGTGCATTCCTTTATATCCTCACACTGTTAGAGATGTCGTCCCTGTGATCACCACTTTGCCCCCAACCCAAGTTAGTGTAGAGAGGCCGTTCTCTAGCCTGCAAATAATGAGATCAGATTTGAGGTCATCTATGAAGAAGGATCTGATGAAGGCAATACTATTTCTCAGAACAAATTCATACACAAATGTTATTCAGTACGGTTTTGTTGAAAACTGTTTTTCCCACTTACTGCAGCATTTTGCATGTTTACAATTTATTAACGTTTTTGTGTTCTAAAGTTGTATCCAATAAATTAGATTTTACACTGACAATGACACTGACACTGACAGCAAAATGGTAACAATGTTTTGAACTTGTGACTTTCAGGCTCCAAATCTCACCATCCATTACAGCTTTGAACGTGAGACTACCATCATTTTATAGACAATCATATTACCTATCTCATACATAGCTTTGACTTGCAATATTTAGCATATGCTTAGTTCTGCAGATTCTTATCATGTAACTGCATTGTTACTGTTTTGCTCCTGGTGATGGGACAATCTTTTTCTTCTTGAATACGACACATTACAACCTGTTCTCACATTCCCTAATAGCTCAGTGTGTTAATAGGTTTATTCCCAAGTGAAAGGTCCCTGGTTCGATTTGAGGAGCAGCCATGAAGAAGATTTCCCAAGAAAAGAGAAGCAGCAGCATCCAGCTCATCGATAGCATCTCTTTACCAAGAAAATTGCCAAACTGCATCATGTGAGGCCATGACAGCTGGAAGAATATGAAATGAAGTCCATTCATCCATCCAAAAGCCAAGAGGTGACGTCCAGGCAACATATCAGAGTCAACAAATTGGCTCATTAAAAGGTCTATCAGTTCTAACGTAACAGACACAGCAGTGGAGGCGGCTATTAAGCTTTGTTAGAGTGAGATCACAGACGTCCATGCAAGCACCGGGCAACACTCATTACACAGGTCTGGAATGATGGCCCGAAAAAAGGTGAAGAAGCCGCAACTTCAATCTTGTCACAAGAAGCGTTGGCTCAAGTTTGCAAAAAAGTAAGACAAGTGTAAGATTGAAAACATTTGATTCGGAGCGATGAGATGAAAGTCAATAGACCGGGCTCTGATGGGGGCAAATGGGTTTGGAACAATGGGGCTAAATGATCGAGAAATTAAAGGAACTACCAAGGTCAGTTGAGGAAATCTGATGATATGGGGATGTTTCACAGCCAAATACATTGGATACTTGACAAGGATTGATGGTGATCTCAATAATGAGCTATATGTGAGTGTCCTACAAGATGAGTTACTTCGAGTACTATGGGTATGAAAAGGACGACATACAGTGGGGAAAAAAAAAGGATTTAGTCAGCCACCAATTGTGCAAGTTCTGACACTTAAAAAGATGAGCGAGGCCTGTAATTGACATCATAGGGAGACCTCAACTATGAGAGACAAAATGAGAAAACAAATCCAGAAAATCACATTGTCTGATTTGCAAATTATGGTGGAAAATAAGTATTTAGTCAACTACAAACAAGCAAGATTTCTGGCTCTCACAGACCTGTAACTTCTTCTTTAAGAGGCTCCTCTGTCCTCCACTCATTACCTGTAGTAATGGCACCTGTTTGAACTTGTTATCAGTATAAAAGACACCTGTCCACAAACCTCAAACGGTCACACTCCACTATGGTGAAGACCAAAGAGCTGTCGAAGGACACCAGAAACAAAATTGTAGCCCTGCACCAGGCTGGGAAGACTGAATCTGCAATAGGCAAGCAGCTTGGTGTGAAGAAATCAACTGTGGGAGCAATAATTAGAAAATGGAAGACATAAAAGACCACCGATAATCTCCCTCCATCTGGGGCTCCACGCAAGATCTCACCCCGTGGGGTCAAAATGATCACAAAAACAGTGAGCAAAAATCCCCGAACTGCACGGGGGGCCTAGTGAATGACCTGCAGAGAGCTGAAACCAATGCAACAAAGGCTACCATCAGTAACACACTACGCCGCCAGGGACTTAGATCCTGCAGTGCCAGACGTGTCCCCCTCCTTAAGCAAGTACATGTCCAGGCCATTCTGAAGTTAGCATTTGGATGATCCAGAAGAGTATTGGGAGATTGCCATGTGGTCAGATGAAACCAAAGTAGAACTGTTTGGTATTAACACAACTCGTCGTGTTTGGAGGAGAGAGAATGCGGAGTTGCAACCAAAGAACACCATACCTACTGTGAAGCATGGGGGAGGCAACATCATGCTTTGGGGCTGTTTCTCTGCAAAGGGATCATGATGACTGATCCGTGTGCATGAAAGAATGAATGGGGCCATGTATTGTGAGATTTTGAGTGCAAACCTCCTTCCATCAGCAAGGGCATTGAAGATGAAACGTGGCTGGGTCTTTCAGCATGCCAATGATCCCAAGCACACCGCCAGGGCAATGAAGGAGTGGCTTCATAAGAAGCATTTCAACGTCCTGGGGTGGCCTAGCCAGTCTCCAGATCTCAACCCCATATAAAACCTTTGGAGGGCGTTGAAAGTCCATGTTATCCAGTGACAGCCCCAAAACATCACTGCTCTAGAGGAGATCTGCATGGAGGAATGAGCCAACATACCAGCAACAGTGTGTGCCAATCTTGTGAAGACTTACAGAAAACGTTTGACCTCTGTCATCGCCAACAAAGGATATATAGCAAAGTATTGAGATGAACTTTTGTTATTGACCAAATACTTATTTTCCACCAAAATTTGCAAATAAATTCTTTCCAAATCAGACAATGATTTTCGGGATTTGTTTTCTCATTTTGTCTCTCATAGTTGAGGTTGACCTATGATGTCAATTACAGGCCTCTCTCATCTTTGTAAGTGGGAGAACTTGCACAATTGGCGGCTGGCTAAATATTTTTTTTTCCCCCCTGTAGTGTTCCCACAACAACCTGAAGCAGACATCAAGGTTGGAGAAGGAATTGGGTTTAATAAAAATGAAAGGAAAAGTTTCTGCATTGCCTCCCCCATTCCCCCCGATCTCAAACACGGTTGGGTAGAGTTGAAGAAAAGCATTTTTCCCAAAAATTGGGGAAATTGTAGAGGAAACCCGGGGCAATTTCGGGCGAGACTGCTTTAAAACGAACCCGACCCAGGGAAAGGGTTCAGACATATTGAAAAACCAAAGGTGGATTTTTCAAAAAACTAACAAAAATTAAAACATTTTGATTTTTTAGGTGCAAAAATAACAATGCAGGGTTTCAGAAAATAAACCCCAAAACCCAAACAGAACCCAAAAACTTGCAAGCTAAATTTTATTAAAAAATGGTAAGATGATTACTATAAAAAAGATAATAGTCCACGTACAAAGTTGTAATGGAATTTGGGGAATATGGAGTCTGAAAGCAAAAGATCAAAAAAACTGTTTTCCATTTTTTCCCTTTTCAATGTCCCGTTCTACCTAAAAAGCTTGAGTAAATTTTATCATAAAGGGAAATTTAAAAAACCCCGATGTTTCCCCAATTTTACTACAGTAAAGAATTACTTTAAACAAGCGCCATGATGAGGGGGGGGAGTCGGGGTTTAGGGAAATTGAGGGGTTTTGGGAAAATTTTTGGGTCACTTTCTCCCCACCCGGCTGAAAGGCAGAAGTGCTAACCACTTTGAAAAAATTGTACGTCTCAAAGCTTTTTTACCCTTAAAAAAAACCTTTTGTTGGGCTAGAAAAAATGAGCACACTTGGGGAAAAGGGAATTTTATGTCACAGCAAATCACAAAAGAATAACAGTTAAACAAATAACTGCTCCGTTTTTGGGGCACACTAAAGCGAAGCAGGACAAACCAGGGATGAAATGAACTACGTTAAATTTAAATAACCCGGTATTTGTTTGGGTGTAAAAATAGCAAAAATAGGGAAAACTTTGCGCCAACCCTGCACAAAAACCCCATTGCCCGAATTTTACATGGAGTTTGAGGTACTGCACCTCATAGGCTTTTCTTTTTTTTTTTTTGTCAATTAATCTTTCCCCCATCCGTTTTTTTTTTTTTGCCTTTTTAAAAGTTTTTATTTTTTTGCAGCCCTGATAAAATACCGTGATAAGTTTATTTTATGCGTCACTATTATGGAAACATTAAAAAATTTTTAAAATTTTTTTTTTTGTTTTTAAATTTTTTTCCAAAAAAAACTCGTGACAAGTCTAAAGTTTTTTATTTCCTGCAGACAGTGCTATCGCAGTTGGTTTTTTTGCCCGGGGTCTTTTAGTTTTTAATTTGTTATATTATGGGGCACTTAAAGAGGTTGTCTCGAAGTTTCATAGGAAAGTAAAGAATTAAATTTAAAAACCCGCTTTGGGTCGTCACTTTTCCCGGTCAAGCTGCCCCGTAATTAGCATATAAACCCATGTATTCCCGACTTCTGCAATTAGATAATACCCTGATGCCCGAACAGGGGGAAATTGCTGGGTAAACAGCAGTTTAAATTTCTGGGGTTTTGTCTTAAAAAATCAGATAACAAACAACCCTCACTGACCAAGTTGTTTAGCGCCGCGACCTGTGGATGACGCAAATCCGGACTAATTTAGAAAACAAACAAGCAGGGGAAAAAGGGGTACACAGGGTTGGTCACTTGGGAACCAAGAGAGAAGAAGGGTATAAAAATTTACTTTTTATTCCCCCAAAAAAAAAATTCAAACTTGGGGGGGTGCCCAAGGGAAGGAGCGGGACGCCCCCTTTTAATGGCCAATAAAAATTCCGTATTTTCCCCAAAAACCTTCTCCTTCCGACGTCCCAAAAAAGGAAAGGTTTTTAACCCCCAAATTTCCTGGCCCCGGGAATCCACCATGGGGCAGGGGGAAAGGTTTCCGCTCTTTCCCCCCCAAAGGAGAGGAGGGAAAAGGGAAAAGGCCAATTTTTAACAGACACCCCGCTAAGCAGGCCGCCCCCCCAAAAAGGTTTACCCCATAAGAACCCCCCAAATTTTCATGGGGGTAAAGGGCCCCGGACGGGGGTCCCGAACCGGCGCGCGGGGCCCCTTTTACTCCCCCAAAAAGCTTTTTAATTCCTGGTTTCGCCCCTAAACCCCCAATTAAGGGTCCCCATGTTAAAAATGTTTTTAAAGGTTTTGAAAATTTATTTCTTTTCCCCTTCCTGGCCCCCGATAGGGGGGTTGGCGAATGGCCTAGGTCCTTGGGGCCCTTTTTTCCATGGGGGGGGGGGGGGGGGGGGGGGGCCTTTTTTATGGGGTTTTTAACCCTGGGGGGCCGAAAAAAAAAATTTCCCCCCCGCAAACCCCCTTGGGGTTAACATTTAAAGGGTTAAGGCCCCCAATGGAAAGTTGGGTTTCCCTGAGGGGGGGACCAAACAATTGTTACCCTTAATGTTTTCCGGGAAAATCAAATATCCTATCCAAAAAAAAGAGGTGGCCAAACCAAAAAAATTTTAAAAAACCGAAAATTTTTTTTTTAAAAAAACCCAAAATAAAAAAAGGGAAAAAACTTAACCCCCGGCCCTTTGGTTTGGTTCCCAGGCCCCCAAATTTTCCAAAAACCCAAGGGGGTCCCCCCCTTTAAAATTTCCAAAGGGGGCCCGGTTGGTTCAAAAGGGGGATGGTAAGGGGTTATGGAGGCGTGACCCCCTTTTTAAAGTGGAATTTTAAAATTCTGCTATTTAAAGACTTTCTGCGACTGTGCCCAAAAAAAAAGTTGTTTCCCCAGTCTGCAGGTTCTCCATGAGCGGGGATAAGGTTCCGCTCATGTACCCTGCAAAGTGAGAGTCCCGGTGGAGGGAAGGCAGTAGGTTTTCGAGGACCCCGTCAAGCTAGGCTTTCATTTTTTTTTGTCGGGAAGGGTTTTAGCTGGGGAAGACAAACCATTTACATGGGGAAAAAGGGGAAAAAATTTGGGTTTCTAGTGATCCCTTGTTTTGTTGCTCCCTTTGCTGCCAATGAAAAAAATTGCTGTTATTCTGGTTTTTCCGGGCCCGAATTGGGGGCCCCGGGTGTAATATTGTTGTTATTGTTGCTAAAATTTTTGTTTTTTTGCTCGTTTCCCCGGGTCTCCCCCTACATTTTGGGAAGGTTTGGCGAGGGGCTGGCTCCCGGGCCTTATTTAAACCCACATGGTTGGAAGGTGTATCCATCGTCGCGGGGCGGTGGGGGAAAGGGGTAATTAAAGGGAAAACCCAAAACTCGGGGAAACAAATGGGGGGTTTTTAACATGACGGGAGCTAATGGGGGGGGTTGGTTCGGGGAGGGGCCAATCAAGTTGATTACTTGGGAAATTGTGGCGGGACTCAAACCCTTCAAGAGGAAGTTTGGTGAGCCCCACCCTTTAAACTTTTTTTAAACCCTGATTTTAATTTTTTTACGGAAACCCCTGGAAAAAGGACAATACTGTGGGTCTGCAAATCCCCTTGGGTTAGAGAAATTCCCAAAAGGGCCCAAAACAAATTTTTCCAAAACCCAGGGGGAGGGGCACTTTTTTTTCCCAAAAAAGGGTCTGGATTGTTCAGTAGGGGGGGAAAGAAAGGGATGAGGGGGAAATTTTTACATATTTCAAAAGTTAAAATTACGGGTACCCCAAATAAGGTTTTGAAAATGTAACCCCCTAATTTTTCAAAAAGACTTTTTAAAAGAAAAAAAAAATTTCGGTCCTAAAAAAAAAAATTTTATTAAATAAATTAAAATATATCTTTTAGTCTATCTCAAAAAACTCACAAAAGATGGGGGGGGGCAAAAAACCCAACCAAAAATGGGTGGGCCCAAAAGTGTATACCAAAAACCTGGCCCTAAAAAACCCAAATTTTCCCCTAAAACCCGGAGATAAAAGGAAAACCCCCCCCTTTATGGGGGGTTTCCCTGTCCGCACCCTTTTTGCCCTAATTCAAAAAAACACCGTTATTCCTCATGGCCCCGCCCCAAAAACATTTTTTAAATTCATCCATGACTTCTTGGGGGGCACTCTGGAAAGTTTGAAAAGTGGACCAAGGTCGGGGATAGTGAAAAAAAAATGGCGAAATTTAATGCAAGGACAAAAATTTAAAAGGGGGTGATGGTACCTGAGGGTAAATTATTTGATGCAAAAAACCAATGACAAAAACCGTTTTTAAACAAAAAAAAAAAAAAAGGACCTACCTTACGTTTATGCAAAATACCCCCTTTTTAGGTTTGTCATGAAAAAGTAAGACCACAGGCTTTTGGGAAGTCCCCAAAAAAAAAAAAAAGGGATAAGATAAAAACCCCCCCCAAAAAAAACCCCCCCAACCAAAATCAAAACCCCCATTTTAACTTACTTTTTTAATTGCAGGAATTTGTAAGTCATCCCCCGGGCCCTGTAAGGGCATGCATGCGGTCGGTGTTTGTGGGGCCCGCCGGAAAGCTGGGGGTTGCGCGGAATTTAAAAGGTCGGTGCGGGCCTCCGTGACATACATGTGGGCAGAAAAGGGGGAACTGCCCCAAAGGGAAAGGCCCTTAGTTAGGGCCCGAAATTGCGCAAAAATGAGCATGGCCCCAAAATTTTTATGCGGGGGACGGGGCAACGGGGGCAGCCCGGGTTGAGCAGGTTTTTTTAAAACCATGCTCAGTTAACAGCTAGGGAATGACCCCTTTTTGGTTTGGAAAAAAAACTGATAATCTGTTCCAATTTCCCCAAAGGGGCATTGATTAAAATTTTTGTTTGGTTTTTGGGGTCAATCGTCAAGGGTTTTTTCAAAAGTGTTAATGTCACAGGAAAAGAAACCTTTAAAAGATAGCTGCTGAAATCCCCAAAAAAAGGGCTTTAACCCTTTTTTGGGGCCCCCTTTTTTTTTAGGGTTAAAAGTCCAGATGCATTCCCCTTTTGCAGCTTTTTTTTGTCCAAAAATTTCCAAGTTTTTTTGAGGGGGGAGGGACAATTAATGCCCCTCCATTTGGGGTGGCATTTTAAATTCCCCCCTGTATTGGGGGTTTAGAGTGAGTTTTGGGGGTGTCACGGTTTTGGCGGAAAATCGCCCAAAAAGCCCCCCCAATCCTCCCTGCAGCTTGGGTTTTTTGGGGGTTTTTCCTACATACCTCAACCACATTTCCCCAGGTTTTTCAGGGTATAAACCCATGTTGTGGTCTTGAATTTTTTGAAAAATTTAAACTGATAGGTCTTTGCCCCTGTTTCCCTTGGTTTCGTATTTTTTTTTTTCCCAAAGTCCAAAAAAAAAAAGTTCCCCCATCTGAAAGGAAACCGTTTTTGGGTTTGTCAGGGCCAAAAGTCTTTCTTTGGGGGTTTCAAAAATGGCTACTTTACCAGGAAAAGTTTCCCCCAGATTTCTTCCCCTTCTATAGGATATCGAGGGGGGCCCCCCGACATTTAAACCTTTCCCAAAACGGGGTCCCTCTTCCCAAAACCCTGCCAATATTTGTTTAGGGTTTTTTCCCCTTGGGGGGGCCCATTGTCAAAAGGGGCCAATTTTGGGGGGCGCTACTGTCTCTTGTTTCCTTTCTAGTATGGATTTTTGGTTGTCAAAAAGTTGAACCTGGGGTCCCCTTTTGTCAGTGGGAGTTGATATGTTGTCTTTTTTTTTTAAAATCCTGGTTTGCCCTTTTAAACAGAAAAACCCAGATCTCAAAAATATTAGGGCCCCCCTTCTTTAAAAACTTCCCGAGAGGAACAATTAGTCGGAAAAGCAAAGGGACCCGTCCACGTTTGGGGTCCCCCTTTTAAGGGGGGGTTTTTGGGTGGCAAATCTCCCCTCGCCCGTAGGAATTTTTTGGCTGGGGTTTTCGGTAGATGGGAGTTATTAACTCCCCATCCCGACCTCTGCCCAATTCCCCATATCAAGGAAAAGGTAAAAAAATTTAAAAAGAAATCTCCCAAAGGGAAAAACTAAGAAAAAATGTTTAACGGGTTTTAAAAATTTTTTTATTTTATTAATTTTTATTTATTTTTTAAGCGCCCTTGATTCCAAGGGGCCCCGGGACTTTTGAGGGGGGGGTTTCATACTTAATAGTCAAAAAGAAATACAGTGCTAATACAATTGGCCCCGAAAAAAAAGGGGGGAGGGACCCTTTCCCGCGAGGGGTTACAATCTACAAGGAGGGGGGAAAGAGACAAGGGTGGGGGGCAGACCAAAAGTTTTTGGGGAAAATAGTGAAAAGTTTAGTTAAGGTTTTTTGGGCCCAAACCTGAAATGTGGGTTTTTAGGGTTTCTTTTGAAACTGGGGAGAGGGAAAGAGAGTTTGATTTGTTGGGGGCAAATGGTTCCAGAGAGGGGTGAAGCCCCGGGGGGAAGTTTGGGGGGGGTTGTGTGAGGAGTGATAAAGGGGAGAGCAGAGGAGAAAAGGGCCAGAGGGGGAAAGGGCCCGGGGGAGAGTGGTGAGGGGAGATATTTGGAAAAAAAAGGGCAGAGATGTATGGGGGGAGAGGTCTGGAGAGCCTTTTAGGTCGAAATTGGGTAGCTTGAAAAAGAAAATTTGGGTGGGGATTTGGAAGCCAGTGAAGGGGTTTTGGGAGGGGAGGGGAAGGGGGGAGTGCGGGAGGGGAGGTTTGG
>JAODAL010022641.1:0-64276 GCA_025379985.1 Phyllomedusa bahiana
GGACTATGTATGGCTATTTTACATGGGCAGGGCCCTTTTTTTTTAACGGATTCTCGTCATAGGAAAATTTACTTTGTGGGGCGCGGAGGGAAACCCGAAATAGGGGGTATCCTCGGTTTTAAAAAAAAATATTTATCCCGAATGATACTGCAGTGAGACTTCTATAAGGCAAAAGTTGTCCTGATTGGAAAACGGTTTTTCCCTATTGAAGAATGGATCTGGCTTTGCTCGGGGAACCCAAAAACATAGTAAAACCGGCTTTTGGGGTCAGATGTTGAAACAGTAAAATTTTTCGAAAATAGGGGCCCAATGGGAAATTCAATTAGGGGGCTGTTTTTCATTGTAAAGTAATGGCCCCATTGCGGGCCCCCCGGGAATCCATCAGGGTACATTTTATGGGAAACCCCAAAAAAAACCAAATAACCTATGTCTCCGCAGGACTGGGTTTAAAAGTCAGATTTTAAAAAATAAAACATTTAGAAACCGCCCAAAAATTTTGCTGTGAAAACCCTCCCCCCTAACCACAAAGGGAAATCGAGTGTTTTTACACAGCTTGGATTTTTTTAGGTTTAGAAAAAAAAAATCCCCCAAATCCAACCCCCAAAAAAAAGCACAAGTTCTAAAATCCCCCGGGAAATGTTTGATGGGAGCCTAAAAGGGGGTACCAAATTGCATACTGAAAATGGGGGATTGCAAATCTCAAAGTTTCCCCCGTGAAAAGGGGAAAGGGGGGAGGCCCCGCTGCAGCCAGCACAAGGGAAAAGCGGGGGGGAAAGGGGGACATGCTTATCTCATGGGGGCACATAAGAAGATTTTTTTAAAACACTCACCGGCCCCTTTTTTGGTATACCATGCAAATAAAAGGGTTGGACCCCCTTTTTGGGCCTTTAGGGAAAGCCTCAATTCTTCGTGGGGATAGATTCAACAAGGTTTTTTCAACGGAAAAAGCTCAATTGGTACCAAGGGGGGCCCCAAAAAAGTGCCAAGAAAAAATTCCCCCCCCCCCATGAAAACCACCACCCCAGCCTTTAACCGTTTTATACAAGGCAGGAGGGTCAATCTTTTTTATGTTTTTGATGCCAAATTCTGACCCCCACCATCCCAATGTGGGAGCCGGAAAAAAAGGGCTCATTCCCCCCGGGGAAAAAGTTTTTTTTTCCCAAACTTTTTAATGTCCAATTTCGTTTAGCTTGGGCAAATTGGAGCCTCAGTTTCCGGGTTTTTAGCTGAAAAAGGGTGGCACCCCGGGGTGGTGTTTTTGCTGCTGTAGCCCTTTTGCCTCAAAGTTTTGCCCACTTTGCGTTCAGAGATGCCTTCTTTTTTTACCTTGGTTTGTAACGGGGGGGCTATTTGAGCACTGTTTCCCTTTTTATCAGTCGAAACCCTCGCCCTTCTCCTTTTAAACCCCTGGCATCCCAAAAAAAGGCCCTTTTCCCCCCCACAGGACTGCCGTCACTGGAAAATTTTTTTTTTTTTGGGACCAATTTTCTTTTAAAACCCCAAAAGATGGTTGTCGGAAAATCCCAGGGGGGGTCAGCAGTTTTGGGAATTTCCAGAAACCCGCCCTTTTGGGGGGACCCAACCCCCCATGCCCAAAGTTTTAAAAACACCCCAAATACCCTTTTTTTCCCCCAAAATGATGCCGGTTTTTAACTGCAGGGATTGTCTTGACCATGTCTAAAAGCCAAAAATGCCTGGGGTTTGCCTTTCTTTGGGGGTTTGGGCTTAAATTAAAAATTTAAAGTTTTAAACCCGAGCATTTGGGGACAGGTGAAACCTAATAAAGTGGCCGGGGGGTTAGTGCATTTTCGGGGAATTTACTTCCTTTCAAAGGGGTACGTCCACAGGCATATGAAAATTTGTCAGCAGTTTTCTGGGGTTTTTATTGTCATTAAAATTTTTTGGGGGGGGGTTTCCCTTGTCTGCGGATTGGGGTTTTCCCCGCCCCCAAAGCATTAAATTGCACACCTTCCGGCAGAAAACTGGGCAGAAGATTGTGCATGCTCCAAGTTTTTTGGAACGCCGGCGGCTGAAAAGCACTTCAGCTGAAAATCTGTTCAATGTAGACTACTGAGCGGATTTTGTTTTAAAGTCTATGGGGATGGTTTCTTGACGGTTTTCGAGGGTTTCCAAATCCGAAAAATTGTCTGAAAAACCGACCAATAAACCATACCATGTGGATGTAGCCTGAGACAAAATAATATCAAAAGAAAGTAGGAGAGAAAATGAGATAGTATTCAGGTATTTTAAATTCTTTGTTAATTTTATATTGTTATTACTCCTAGCTAAGGGATTTAAAAAAAAAAATGGAAAATAAAAATTAGCTAGAGCATGAGATAAAACAGAAAAACAAAAGTATATATTGTAAGCTTCCACTCACGTTGGATGCCGTCCTGGGGTTTAGCCTCGGATCCCGTCTTTAAAAAGGGAAATTGGCACACTCCACCGGGTTTTTTTCTCACCTGGCCTCACCCACTTTATTTTCAGGAAAGCTTACCAACATAAACAAACAAAAAAACCCCCCGGCCCTCGGGCCATTACCAACTAATGGAGGCCCTCTAACCTGTGGTTTGGGGTCACTACTCCCCCCTTTTTTTTTTTTTTTTTTTTACCACCTTTCCCCCACCCCAGGGTTTTTCGGCTTCCACAAGCCCCGGGGGGCAGAGCCTCTTTTCACCCCCACTGAGCTCTAGGTTGGCAGCAACCACACCCCCTGACACCAGTATAGGGGGCCCTTTAAAAGGGTCTCCAAACCCCCAAAAAACCCTGCCCTGGAACTTGGGGACGGCCCCCCCCCCAACCTGTGCCCAAATTTGGGGAAAAGGCAACCGATCACTAGCCCATACAGCCAACACTACAAATTTCACTAACCATGTTTCTGATCAAAAGGGTTTGCCCCCCCGAAACCGGGTTTTTTCGTAGCACGTCACGCAGCTAGTTTTCCCGTACACCACCCAAACCCTGGACCACCGGGGGTCGCTCTGCCACAAAAAATATAAAAAAAATTATATATAAAAAAAAAACCACACACACACAGGACGCAAGGGCCATTGAAAACATATATACTCATCTTTGTACTTACCACCGTTCCAGACGGCCTTGGTCTCTGTTGATCTGGGACTTCAGCGGTCACGTGCCATTCCACGTACCACCGCTCATTGAATGAATGGTTTTGAGTGGTGTCAGTGGAATGGAACGTGAACACTGAAACCACTGATTTTGTTGTTTTGTTACACAGCTTTAGCCAATTTTTATTTTCTATTTCTACTTTCAAGGTTAATATCTGTTTTTGCTTGCTTTCCCTTAGTCATTTTCTCAGGCCCTTCTTAGAAATTTCTCTTTGACATGGCCAGAAATGTGGGGAAATGTATATGAGGATATGCCCATGTGGCTAAATTCTAGTGATTTGCAAGCAGAAGGACCTATTTAATTGCAGAGAAGGAAAAAAGAAATTCTAAAATTGAAAAAAACACGAGCAATAAACCCATTACCATTCAGGAAATAAAGATTGCGGGGGTGGGGGGGGGGGGGTTAAGAATATTGAATAAAACTTTTTTAGTGAAAAATAAATATCAAGAAGTATTTGGAAAAACACCATGTACATTTTGTTTTGGCAATAAACCCTCAATCAAAAAAAAATTAGTAGAATTTATTATTACACGCGCTCCATAGCTCTCGCCGTAAATAATACAGCAGTTACCCGCTCTAAAAAATTAAAATTTAGAAGCGATAATCAGCCTCTTTTTATGACTAAGCCAAATAAATTTTTCAGTTTATCAAGCAAGGCCACAAATTTGTTAAAGCTTAAGACTTCTTTTTTCAATGACCTGCACAGGCGGGAAAGGGGTTTTGGTTTGGGCTGTCTAAGACAAAATGTTTGGGAAGTCTTAAAATAATTAAAGCTGTGAACTTTTCCTAAAAGGGAAAATTTTTCATTTTATAAAGTAACATAGCAAAATCCCCCCTTTATGAAAGTCAATAATTTTCCCCCAAGGAATCACAGACGTCTGTTCAATTGTAGCACGGAAATCTAGTGGCCTGGCGTGCGCCGGCCTAATAAAGCGCCTGTTATAAATACATTTTTTAAAACTATTAATTTTTGGGCTTTTTGTTCACTTTGATGTTGCACACCAGTTGTAATGTTCTACATATCGTGTTTGGTAGTAGCCTTGTTCTTGTCGTACATAATTATACGGTGTCATTATATGGTCATTTCAATTGGCAACTTTAAATGGTTTACTTGGCAACAGTGCAGTTTCCGTGTAGAGATGTCGCAAAGCTGGATTTGTCATTAGGCATCACTGTGTTATCTGTAGTTTAACTATAGGACCTGAAGGTGAAGGTTGCAATCCCATCAGAGCTCTGCCGCAGGAGGGGTAAGGTGGTGGTGGGGGAACTGGCCTCTCTCTGCCACATATTATATATGGCACTTAAAGGGATTTCCCCAAATTTGGGTTTCCAAAAAAACCCACTCTTACAGCCCGCTTCAGAAACTATTCCTGTTCCACCCCTCAGAATCTCACTTCCGTTCGGCTGTGGGGATTCACAGTAAACACGATTGACGTTCTTCTTTTTCTATTCCCACAAGTTGTTAATAGCGTTTGGGAGGGGGGGGTTTTAACAAGGCAGACAGCTACAGATTTTATAAAGGGATAAAGTTTGTCAGTAAGAAAGATAAAAAAGCTCCTATGCTGCTGATAAGATGCAGCAGGGGGTGATGTCGCTATCCCGACCATGGCTATTAGGGTAGAGGGAAATTGTTGGTAAGTTAGGGAAGCTTATGTAAGAACTGCTATAGCTCTGAAGGGAAACGAAACGACACGTGATTGGGGTATTGCCTATATTTAGCTTTGCCTACACTTTTTAAAAAGGAATCAAACGTGAAAACCCCTTTAAAAGGGGGTATTCCTATTTATAAATATGGCATAGGTGGGGCAAATTGGGACTTCCCTAATCTAAAGGGAGGGACCCCACTTAGCACTGACCCCCTGTCCAGGAAACTGTGCAGTGATTAACAGCCAGTCCCATTCACTTGAATACTGCCTTTTTGGGGGCATTACTATAAAGTAAAAATTTCTACACTTAGATTTTTTTTTTTATAAATAAGCGCCCATGGTTTTTTTTGGTTGGAACCAAAATTTAACTTTCCTGCATTCCTTCTGATATTTTTGTTTTGGACCTGATGGAATGTATAAAGAGACTGACCTTCAGTCCACCTAAGAAGTATTTTGGCAAGTCCATGCGTCAGGGGCAAATAAAAAGCCCATGGGGGGCATATTTGCAATTTAGGGGCTGGAAAGGGAAAAATTTTTGGGCAGTCGTTTTATCTCAGATGGACTTCTATGGAACTACTGAAAAAAGTGGTCCTTAAATTGAGGTAAATATGTCCCTTTTCGAGCAGAAAGGGAAATCCATTCCCATAAAACATTCTAATTGAAATACAAAATCTAGATTAAAAGGTTTTGCCACTAAGGGCTTTCTGTCTGGTTTATCCATCTTCAACTTTCAGTGTGTTCAAAAGGAAGTGTGAATGATTTGTTTGAACTGTATATCATGTAACCCAGCAGGTTTGACATCACCATGCCCTTCCCCACAGGTGTTTTCTCTGAGACTACAATGTAGCTGAGTTTAGCACTTGTCATCCTCAAAGGGGTTCAGGTTCAAAACCTCAAGAGCCAAAATTTTGGGATTTTTTTTGTTGTCTCCTTTGCACATACCTGATTGAGGATTTTTTTTTCTCTTTATTTATTTGCACTGTTTGAGTAATTATTAAGGAGGACAGGAGTAGAATGATTAAAAGGGGTTAAAAACCCGCTCCATGAGTGTGTGTGATTTTTATCAGGGAAGACGACCGTAACTCCTAGAGGAAAGGGGGTTTCTGACAGGGCAAACCAGGACGAAGCTCTTATGGTTGTATCCCCCCGGAGACAAGCGTACACTTGGATCACAAAGGGCGCTAAAAAAAAGGGACGAAATTTTTTTTTAAATGAATGCGAAAAATTTTATTAGTTAAAATTTTTTAAGTCCACATCAATTTTTTTTCCTGGCAAAACCTCTTTAAGGATGCAATTAAAAGTAAGGGAAAATTGCCCATGAAAAATTTTATTTTTAATTAAAAAAAAAGGTTTTTTTTGGGAACTTTTATCTCTCCATTTTTGCCTTTCGGGATTTTTTTTTGTGCTTTTCCCTGGAGTTAGGGAGCTGGAAACCTATCTACTGTTATTATTTTATTTGGGGAACTCATGTTTTCCCCCCATTTAACCCCCTTACATCACTTTAATAACATTAAAAGCCTCCCTTTAGTAAACCCATGTACCTCACATTAGTAATTCTATGTGTGCCTCCAATTTAAAAAAACCAGTACCTCACTGTTTAATCCTGGTCCAAAATTAATAACCCCATGTACCTCACTGTAGTGACTCCATGTGTGCCTTCCATTAATAAGCCCTTGTATCTCACTCAGGTAATCCTATGTGTGTCCCAAACAAAACCTCATTCCCTTTAGTAAATTTTATGGTACCTCCCCTTATAGTCCCATGTCCTCCCATATAACTCCTGTTTCCTCCACAGTATCCCATGTCTTTACGTAGAACCCATTGTGCCTCTCATTAGAGGTCCCATGTGCCTCACTGTAGTAACTCCATATGTTCCTCCCATCAGTAGTCCCATGTACTTCTCTGTAGTAACACCATGGGTGCCTCCCATTAGTATCTCCAGACCTACGTAGTAACCCCAGGGGTTTCTCCCTTGAATCCCGACCTCCTGTAGAAATTTCTTGGGTGCCTCCATCAGAGTCCCTGTACCTCCTTTGAAACTCCATGGGTGCCTCCCATTAGTAGTCCCATGTACCTCCCTATAGTAACTCCATATGTGCCCACATCAGTAGTCCCATGTACCTCACTGTAGTAACTCCATGGGTGCCTCCCATTAGTATCTCCATGTACCTCACTGTAGTAACTCCATGGGTGCCTCCCATTAGTATCCCCATGTACCTCACTGTAGTAACTCCATGGGTGCTTCCCATTAGTATCTCCATGTACCTCAATGTAGTAACTCCATATGTGCCTCTCATCAGTAGTCCCATCTATCTCACTTTTTTCAACCCCATGGGCCTCATTTTAGTACCCCATGTACTTCACATCAGTTGAGGCACGGTTTAAAATACATCTGATAACACAAATGTTTTTGTAATGCAGTGATTGGCAATATTATTTTTAGAAGTAAAGCACATTTAATTTAGGTCACTTCTAAAAAAAAATGTAGTAGTAAATGGTCTCGCACACCTAGAGTAAAAGGGGGAAGTATTGGATGCTCTAGTGGAAAAGAGTATAAATTCTGACAGTCAGTGTACAATTATATTCACGGCACACTGCAATTAATGCTTAACAAGGAGACTGCTCATTGATACCGGACGTCTCGTCCTATGACTCCACTCCTAAGCCTCCCCTATTGGCCCTCTTTCCCCGGAGATTTGCCCTATATCTTGGCCACTATTAATAAGCTGGCGCCTACTACATTTTCTTATGCTCTGCTTGTCCAGACCATCTTCCATCTCTCGAGTACTTACTAAATGTCTCTTGATAAAGGCACCAGATGCCGAAACGTCGACACAATTTGACATAATAAATCTTTGTGATTCATAACGACATTTATTTGATCAGAATCTGTATCTGGGCAGTAATTTCATACTTTGACCCCTTTTTTGTACTTGTGCTATATAATCTTAATTTGATACATATCTAATAAAAACTCTCTTTAATGAGCATTAATTTCGGTGTGCCATGGATATAATTTTACTTCTAAAAAACCACATGGCCAAACCATGGAGAGACCACATGTGATTGCCAACCTTTGATGGACCACTGCCCAGCTCCTTTGCCACTTTGCTACCAAAGTTTAGAGGTGCATTGCCTTGGTCTTCAGAAGGGGGGTCCATCTTGCCATCCTGCTGTTGAAGTGCAGGCAGTGCTCATCAGATACTGAGATTAGAGTCATTAAAGGAAACAATCTTACCCTATCTATGAAACAACCCCTTAGAGACTTATTGCTCCACTCGTCGTTACGTTTGTGCATGATAGTAGCTTATGTATAATGTGCTTTGTGTGGCTGTGATGTTCTTTTTCTTCTCCTACGTCTTAGCCGTATTCTTGTATTTTACCTGCTGTATACAGCTCGCCAGCTGCGCAGATTTCCTTCATATTTACTGTTTATGATAAAATGCCAAGATCTTTACTGTACACATCTTACAAATCAAAGCCATGTTTAAATCCACACAGGAACAGAAAGCATTTGAACTAGTGTGATAAGACACTTTGATACCAGTACAAAAGTACTCAACGGGGATATTTGTTTTCTGATTCTTCACGAGGTGCGATAACCCTGCATATATTACATTCCGCTCGCTCTTTTTTTGTGCATCTCGAATTTGCATCTTAATAACTTTAACAAATTTATTGCCAAATGAAGCTATTGTAGAGTGTACAGTGAGTCTTTTCAGCCAAACACCAACAATTAAGGCACTGATCAATAAGGGTCACTCCTTTACATCAGACACACATGAAAGCCAAGTCACATACGTTCTTTTACATGTTCTTGCCTTGTAGATTTTAGTGGAATTTATATTCTTGTTTACAATTGTGGTTTTATTCACTGTTTCAAAAAAAGTTATTCAATATTTCAATATAGCTTGGGTAGTTATTTTTAATGACTTACAAGATCTCTGCTTGCTGTCATGGAATAAGAATTTTTATGGCTTACATCTAATGGCTAAAAATCTGTTCTAGCCATTTTAGGAACTCTGATATAGTGCAAAATAGGAAGTGGTAATGGGTTGGAAGGGATAATTGTTTAAGCTGTATAGGGCCCTGTAATTACTTATGGCAGCTCTGAATGTACGTACATGTCTATTATACTTAGTAAAAATGGAAGAAGCTCAACTTTAATACTGATGACCCCTAAAATTCTCTTAAATGAAGAGGTGTCTTGCTTTTTTGAGTACTGTAGTCAGTGCAGGAACTGAACAGCATGGGCGACATGTATGTTTTTTGGCTCTCAGACATCAATTTTATTGCGTGCATTAGTAGTGCAGAATGCACCTGAATCTATGAGTCTGTTCTACTGTGGGTCATAGATTTGGTGCTTTCTAGTAAAAAGAAAACTAGGTGGAAAACCACTTGTAACTGGTTGGGTTCCAGCATTTAAAATGCTCCCAGTTTTGCCGTCTACAGTCTAATGTGAGAATCTAGGTGTGGTGACCCCCCCAATCTTGGGCACTTACAAAGGGCGCAGGGGGGGAAAAATGCCCCAAATTTTTGGAGTGCAAATATCAAAATTTTGAGAAAGGGTTGCACTTTTTTTGGTGAAAGGCCCAGAATAAGGGTGCCTGTCATACATTTTCCCCCAGGTGTAAAACTTCTCTAAGAACCCTGCGGGGGTAATAAATCATGTCTTTGTAATGGTTTTCCCTGTTTAGAGAAAAAAATTTTTGTAAAAATTTACAAAAATATTTAAAGGTTAGAGAAAATTCCCGCGTTAAAAACAACAACTTTATCTTTTGGCTATGTTTTTGAAAATTTCGTGCAGTATGCCCTTTTTTAGGTTATTTAAACAAAAAAAGGGGCTCCCTTTTTGGGGGGTTGCCAATTTCCCCATGAAACACCCCCCATGTTAGGAATCGCAAAGTGTCTGGGGCCCATTAAAAATGTTTTTAGAATGTGTTTTGTAGCGTCAAAAAGTGCCACTTTTGATACAGCATGGCCAAAATTTTGGAATGACAAAAATGTAAAATTTCCAAAGTTAGCATCAGGTTTTATAAGGGCAATTTGCTATACCCCAAAAGTTATAAAGATGATAGCTTAACAGAATTTAAATTTGAAATCAAATTGTTCCCTGAAAATGAACTTTTTCCCCAAAACACTTTTAACATTGCAGGCTCCCTTTAAAAAAGGCCCGTAAATCGTTTCAGTGATTGCCCCATTAACACAGGTGTGGTGTTGATGGGGACAGGGTGGAGATCAATCTGTCATGATTAAGAAGAACACCCACTGGACACTTTAAAAGGAGGTGGTGTTGGCATCATTGTTTCTCTTCTGTTACCTGGTTATTTAAAAAACAGTGCAGTCATCATTCCCACTCCCCAAAACTGCCTAAAGGGAAGGTATGCAGCTAAAAAGATTGCCCCTCAGTCAAAATTACGATCATAAAGGAATTCAAGGAGAGAGGTTCAATTTTTGAAAAAAAGGGGGGCCCCCAGGGCGGCCCAAAAGGAAAGGGACCAGAAGGCAGCAGGACAGGGGGTTTGAGTGCTTGCATGACTGTGAGGCGGGATTGGAGCAAGCCTGGTGTCAAGGGGCAGAAAAGAAGCCCCTTTTTCTCCGAAAAAAACATAGGGCGATGATATTTCCCCCAAAGGTAAGGGAGGGGGATGCTGAGGACTGGGGAAAAAGTCATTTTCTCTATGAACCCCCTTTCCGAATGTTTGGAAAATTTGGGAAAACAGTGTTTGGGAAGACAAAGGGGGCGATACCACCCGTCTTGTCTATGCCCCCAATGTAAAACATCCAGAAACCCTTCATGTGTGGGGTTGCTTCTAGCCCCGGGAATGGCTCTTAACAGTTTGCTAAAAAAAATCCGAAAAAGAAAGTTTTCGTGTCCTCCAAGGAACTTCTCCCAAAAATCCAAGGCATTTTTGGGGATCAACAATGCCCTTTTCCGCTGTGGAGCACCCTTTCCATAAAACAAAAGGGGATAATAAATGGTCAGGGCAAAAAACTTTTGAAAATTTTGGGCCTGCCCGGAAACTCCCCCGATTTAATCCATTGAGAACTTGTGGTCAAACATCAAGAGAGGGGGGACAAAACAAAAACCAAAAATTTTTGACAAATGCAAGATTTATTGTGCAAGAATGGATGCTTCGTCGGGGTTTGGTCCGAAGTTGATTGGGGATGCCGGGAGAATTGCAGAGGTCCTGAAGAAGGGTCAACACTGCAATATTGATTGCTGATTAAATCATTCTGTCAATAAAAGTTTTGTTAAAACATAATAGATTGCCTTGTATTTTGTTTGATAAAAAATTGACAAAACAACATAAAAAAAGGGGGGAACAGATATGTGAAAATATAATATTTGTGTATTCTCAAAATTTTGGCCAGGCTGTAAATTTAAAGGGCACTTTTCGCCCCAAGTAGTAAAAGTGGCCACTGTTTTGGTACTGTCCACTATGGCTATTAGAGTGCAAACAGGGGACTCTATTCGCTCAGAATTCCTTTACAGGATATTTCAAGGTTTAATTAGTTGAGGACATCAATGTGACATTTCTCTTGACTATTTCGTGAAACTTATGGAATATCTAATATCAGGCAATGAAATCAGTTTGAAACATCTTAAATTGTTATTAAACAAGTGAACAATTGCCTTGTTGCCAACTTTATCTTTGCTGTAACATTTATCTTTTTGAAATCATCAATTTGAGAATGTATGCCATAAATTTCCAAGCTGTTTAAGTTAGCAGATGAGAACAGCACTTTTTAAAACCACTTTGTCTTGAATAATTTAGTCTGAGAATGTGACAAATGTTGACGGACATCCAAGTTGGACAGATAAATTCTATAAAGGTTAACAACTTTCATCATCAATAATATGGTAGCCAATCTGTATGTTGTACTTTCCAGCGTGTATATCCTATTATGTCCATTGCCCAGTTGCCTGCAGTTGTCTAGTAACTTTTTTTCCCATTTTACCAAATTCTTTTTGCATTCATTGCCCCCAACCCCAACAAAATCACATCCAAAGTCACTGTCTCTAACAAGATCTTTCTTTGACTCTTCTTAGCATGCTTATGACCTCTAAGTTGTCTATAACTTGAAGGACATAGTCAATGCTTAAGAGCTGATTGTAGTTATCTTGATCTTATGATCATATTTTGCCATGTGTTTAATGACGCAAACAGGTCACTGTCTCCAACAGAGTCAGAACACTCTTCTTCTTTAAAATAACTCTAGTCTTCACTCTCTCACTTTATTGCTTTGCTTTCCTTTGAACTCTAACTTGTCTCTGAGCTGAAAGAGATGTCAAGACCCTTGATCTTATGATCCCGTGTGCTTAGTGACCTAAATAGGTCACTGCTGCTACCAAAACCAGGACACTCCTAAAATCCAGTAGTCTCTCTTCCCTTTTTTACTTTGACCCAACCCTGCATGTCTGTGATTTCTAACTTGAAGGATAGGCTAAGACTCAAGAGCTGATCATGGCTTTCCTAAAAACCAAAAGTCTCTCTTCCCTTTTTTACTTTGACCCAACCCTGCATGTCTGTGACTTCTAACTTGAAGGATAGGCTAAGACTCGAGAACTGATCATGGGTTTCCTAAAATCCAATAGTCTCTCTTCCCTTTTTTACTTTGACCCAACCCTGCATGTCTGTGACGTCTAACTTGAAGGATAGGCTAAGACTCAAGAACATTTCATGGCTTCTCTTGATCTAATTATCATTGTCTGCCTTGTGTTCAATTACCTGTCTTCAATAACCTAAACAGGTCACTGACTTCAGCAGAATCAGACAACTCATCTCCTCTAGAATTGCATTGGTCTGTATTCCCGTTTTCACTTAATGACATGACCCATAACTTGAAGAGAATTTCCATCCAAAACAAGTAGATCAGAAGAGGGGTAGCAAAGGCATGAAAGGCCACTGCTTCCAACAACATCAGAACCTTCAAATAATAGCAAAAACTATTCTGTTCTGCCAAGAATATTGCTGCTTCGACTATAAGTCTTTGAGTTCTGACTTGTTTCTAACTTTAGGGACACTTTAAAACTCAATATCTTATCAAAACATCTAATGATTATGTTCTGCTTTGTACTTATTGACTATCAGTGATCTAAACAGGTCACTGCCTCCAAAAAAGCCAGAACACTGAAAAATCTTCTGTGCTTCCAAGAAACTTGCTCTGTTGCTGACAAGAAGGGCAGGTCAAGAGCTTAGGATACCATCTGATCTGATAATCAGTTTCTGCTTTATTGAAGTTGTCCGACATAAGGTACAAGCCCAATTTCCCCCCAGAACACAGCGTCCATTTCCATAACTGTTCATATTTTTACAGTGTTATTTTGTATTACACAAAAGAGATACTGCTATGGTAAAAGGAAGCAGCAGAAGGGTACATGTAGATGAAGTTAGTTTGTCCCAACTGCCCTGAGGTGTATTATTATAGTGGCAAAGCAGGAAAAAAAATTTGAGGATATTTATATATATTAAAAAAAAGATTAATTTACCAGACTTTGGACTTTTCACTACATGACAGCCCATGCAGGCCTGCTTACAAATTGGATGGTTGAAATGTTATTTTTATATGTCACCGAAGGAGAAAAACACTGACATTTATCTAATTATTAAAAATTTTATATTCACATGTAAAAACTTGTTATAGGATGTTTATTATTGTACAAGTGTAAAGTAACTGTAAATGTCATCAAATGAGAGTCCTCCTTGTAGGAGAACGCTAAATACCAGGGTGAAATTGACCCGTAAATTTTAAATTTAATTTTTTTAAAATTTTTAATGGTAAACCTATAATCATAATTGATGGCTATGATAAAAGTGTCGGGATTTATTAATGAAAGGGGTTATCAATGATCCACCCCGAGTTTAAATGTTTCTTGAGTGGTTTTTCACAAATAATTGGGCTCTAAAGGAGACAAGGGAAAGAAAAAGGCGGGGTCGAAATGCATTTTTGTATCTATTTTTTTTAAAATAAAATTTCGCCTGAATTAGGAGGTTTTTTTTTGCGTCAAAAAGGGTCTAAAGTTTTTACGGGTTTCCCCGCCTGTATGTTTGCCCCATTAAGAACTTTGGCACAAATTTCCAAGCGCCCTACAGTAAAAAAAGGTAATTTATAGGGGGGAAAAAAAAAGAAAATTATTAGTAGTTTTTAGGAAATGAAATTGGTATTATCTTGCTTGGGGGGCCCCAAAATCCCCCAAAAAACCGTGGGGCTTGTGTATGTAGGAAATAAAGGGTGAGGAGCAAAAAAAATTTTCCAAAATTTAACCCATCTGCTAAAAATTTTTAATTTAATGAGTAAAAAAATAAAAAATTTAACATTTAAATTTTTAACAAACCCTAGGTTTTGGAAAAATATAGGTTAAAAAAAGGGGGTTAATTTTAAATTTGGAAAATTTAATTTTTTGATTTAAATTTAAATTTTAAAAAAATTTAAATTGGGAATATTTAACATTTTGGGAAATTTTTTAAAAAATATATTTATATTTGTATACGAAAATTTTTTTTTTTATATAAATTTTAAAAAATTTTTAATTTTTAGTTTACCCTTTTTATTAAAATTTCCCCCCCTGGAAGTTGAGAAAAAACTTTTTTGGTTGTGATAGCAAATTAATTTTTGACTCCCAGCCCCCAGGCAGACCAAAATTAAAAAAGCTCTGCCCTTTCCGGTTTGGTGGGTTTTGGGCCCAGCTGTATTATTTTATTTAAAAGGTCGAATATGGTGGACAAAAACATCCTAACGCCCCAATGTTTAACCCCATCAAAAATGGTCGGATCTGTTTAAAAAAATGCACCAAACACCCGTCCCCTTTGGGGCAACCCAAACATGTATTCTCCACTTTGGGTTTTTAAATAAAGAAAATGGGTGAAAACCCCCCCTTTTATAAAATTTCCCCCCTTTGGGTTTTTAAAAAAAAGGAAACCCTTATTGAATTTTAAATTTTGGGGGTTCCCCCCCCAAAACTGAGGGGGGTTTATTCCCCAAAGTTCCCCTAAAAGTTTTTTTTAAAAAATTAAAAACCCTTGTACCAAAGGGAAAAGGGGTAGTTTTTTAAACAATTTAAATTTGGGAAATTTCATTTTTTTTTACAAGGGGGACAAAAGGGAAACCCGTCTGACATGGATGGAAATATCCAAATTTTTGCCTAAAAACTTTTGTTTTTTTTTTTTTTTTTTTTTTTGGTTTTTTTTGTAGATTTCCCAAAGGTTATAAAGTAAAATATTAAATAAATTTAAAAAATCCCTTTTTATTGATGAGTGTTTCAGTAGTTTTTATTTATTTTAATTGTACCCTTTTTATAGGTCTAGATAACCTTGAAATACAGTAGCATGTGTTGTTGCCTAACATTTTAAATTTTGGGGGGGTATTGGGGATAATGTTATTGGGAAAAAGGGGAATTTAACAGTAATGGGAGCAGAGCCTTCCATTTTTTTGTATTAAAACCCCGGGAGCAAACTCAAAAAGGTGATCTAAAAGTTGACTACCCCCCGCCCCACCTTATAATTTTCCCTTTTTTTGGGTTTTTGCCAAAGAAAACATTTCAATATGTAGGAAGTACATAGATGTTTAAAAAAAGGTTAGGCCCAAAAAAAAGAAAAAATTTTAAAATGGGAATTTCCCGCAGTCATTAAAAAACTTCAATTAAATTCAAATTTTATTTAAAATTTTAAAAAACTGTGCAACAAATTTTTCATAAATTTCCGCGAATTTCTCTTAGGGTTTAGAATAAAACACGATAAGGCAAAGGTGTCAAAACCCGGTTGGGGTTGAGGGTTTTTCCCTTTTTTTTTTAAAAATTGGTTTTAAAAAATGAATATAATGGAAGATTTTTTAAAAAGGGGGCTTTGGGTTTAAAAAATTTTCATTTTAAGGGATACTGTAACCTTTTCATAAAAAAAAAAAAGGGCCCTCCAAATTTTTCCCCTTTTTCGGGGAAAAATAAAGAAAGGGAAAAGAAAAACCCCATACTTAACCCCCAATTTCATTTTAAAACCCGGCTGCCCGTCCCTTTTACCCCCCTTGAAGCGTGAAAGGTCTTCATTAACCCCAAAAGCCCCGGGCCCCCTTTCTGGACACAGAGGTGGGCGGGGCACATGACATTGGGAAAAGTGATTGGTTTCCCGGTTTTGTGAAGATTGGGACGTTTACGGGGGTTACCTTCCGGTTGAAAGGATTGGCACTGGGATGAACGGAAGTGTTGGGGAGTAAGAAAGTTTCTCTTATTTCCACTCACCCATGACAGACAAAAAAGAAGTTGGGCCTGGAAAAATTTCAATTCTGGTTTGGTACAAAAAACCAAAATGAAGTGAAAAAAAGTCCCCTGCCGATTTAAAACATTTTTTATACTAGGAGGGCCCATTATGTGCGTTTACTTCCCCTGGGGTTAGACATGCGATGGAGGCAGTGGATGCTTTGATAATGTTTGCTCGTTTGAGCCGTGTAACGTCCGAGGGGGGGGCTTTTTCTGGGTTTGCAGATTAAAGTCGCCCCCCTTGCTTTGAAATGTTATGTACCCCCCGAAAAAAGGGCGAGGAATAAAAATTTTCATGTTTTCGGAGGGGGGGGGGGCCGGCAGACTAAAAAAAAGTCTGGCAAAAAACCCGTGCAGGGAAGGCTCCCCGGTTTTCATAGAGGCCCGTGAAAAATTTTTCTACTTATTTTTTGGGTTTTTAGTTTGATTCAGTATCAGTGGCAGGCAGGTCCCCCCCTTAAGATGATTAAGTATTTAAGTTTGCCAATGCCACGGGTTTTTATCCAAAATTTTTTTTCCCCAATATTATACAGCAACACTTTATGTATTTTGAATGAAAAAAATCTAATGCATGTGTCCAAAAATGCAATTAAGTAGAGCCCCAAGCCCGGTTGGTCAGAGGACCCGACATCTGGTTTTGAGGCTCTCTGAGCTGATCCCAACAGCGGGGTGCTGATTCGTATCGCGTTGGGATCAGCGATTTTCGGGGGACCCCCCCTTTCTCTCTGTAAAATTTGGCACCATTTACAGATTTAAAAAACCCAAAAAACCCTTTGAAACCAAAAAAATGGGGGGGAATCCCTTAAACACTTAACTACATTTTCCCTCCCCTCCCCCACAATTAAAACATAAAATCTCAATTTTTGGCCCAATCACGGTTGGTTTGTGTAAAGGTCAAACTTTGGGGAGTGGGGGAACCCCCCCAAAATAAAAATAATGGTTTTTATTGTTATGACTAATGGTTGCCTCCAACTACTGTATTTTTAAAGAATAAATATTTTTATACTATATCTAACTTCCTAATCTATTCTCTCTCTCTCTCTCCCTCCCGCTTATAATATATTTTTTTAAAAATATATATAATATATTATATATATAAGATATATATGATATATATACAACATGCAGCCAATATTGGGCCTGCCCAGTTTCACCCTTTGACGTTGTCAAGGTTGCCAAAACAGATTTAATTTATAAGCAATCTGAGCCGAATGACTTACTCATGCATCTAAAGCTGCCAGATTAAGAATTCAAGGATAGAGATTTATGTTTAAAAATATATATTTTCTCCTTTGTATCAATGTGTGAAATATATACACATTAAACGAAATTTTGGCAAAAAGATCATAGACGTGTGCCTCGAATAAAGGTCTTATTGATGTTCATCATTGGGCAACATACTTTGTGTAGTAGTAATAGACCGGATATTAAAAATGGATCTTAGCTAATACTGCTCAAGTTTGCAGTTATACAAAAATTTAAAAAAGGGTTTTTTTTTTCCATTACTGAACTCTTTAGAAATTTGTATCCATCAGCAAAACTGTAAACTACATTTGTAATGAGAGAATTGGATACATCCTTTGCAAAAATGTAACTTTAGGATTAAACGTAAAATCGTCTCTTTTTCTGCTAAAAGTACATTATAGACTTGGTATTAATATCAGGCGGTTTTTAGAGCACTCTGATAAGATTGATATCTTAATCTATCCTTTTTTGGCTTCAAGGTTTTTATACATATTCTTAATGATGAATTATACATCATTATAAATGACTAAAGATTACTTCGTATGTTGGGGTTTAATCTTACGCTGTGCTAAAAGTGCTTGGTGTTAGTACATGGCATCATTACTGAACTTTCGTTTCATAAAATTTTCAATTTTGCATACAACAGTTTTTTTGATTAGGTAAAACCCAAAAAAGGTATTTAAAAAACATTATTAACGGATTGTGTAGACTGTCAAATTAAAAGTATTCTATAAACTGTGCATGCAAGCCACTGGGTTTATGGAGTAGAACACGAGGACTGCTATCGGTTTTACAAAAAGTTCTGTGTCCAGCAGAGGATAATGTTCACTTACAGAATAGAAATCTGAGAACTATTTGTTATTTTTTTGCAATTTTTGCATCTAGGAGGGATTACAGGAAACTCCTGGTCCCCAATCAAAAATCTGTAATAGGTCCTTATTTATAATACTGGTGTCTTATATGGTAGAGGATGGTAGAGGAGGTTTTGAGCCTCTTCGGCTCAGGTGTGACTGCTACCTCTGCAACATCTTTAACTATCAAAACCCAAAAGAAGAAAAAGGAGCAAAGACCAACATCATAAAAACTGTACTCACAATCTTTTATTAAAGTATACAATATAACATTGCAGGTGATGCATAAAAAAGATCAATCATAGAAAAAAGGCTACAAACTTCCAAGGAGGGTGGTTATAGAATGTCGTATATACTGATCCTTTACTAGTGGTAATAAAAATATCATATGACTAAAAGTAATAAAAGAGAAACAAAGACACAAAAGCGCGCACTGAGGTGTTACTTTGATATATGATGGATTTATAATACCACAAGTAGGTTATCAGTATATACAATATTATATAACCGGCCTCCTTGCATGATCAATTTAGAGCCTTTTTTCTGGGACTGATCTTCGTTATGAGTCATATGTAATTTTCTATTTTAATGGGCCACAGTTTTGGTCTAAAACTCACTTTTTTGCCCATAGTTTATTATGGGCAAAAGAGTGAGTTTTAGACCTAAACAGTTTCATACATATGGCCCAATGAGTTTTTTTTGTTTTTGTTTAATGATGTTGGCCTTTGCTTCTGTTTCTTGTTTTGGGTTTTGATGTATGCTGTGCAGTGGTTTTGTATACAATTTGTGGTAGATGGAGGCGCTGGACTTGGCTACATATATGATCTAGGTGCAAAGAGGCCAGTTCTAAATAGCTTTAAAGCACTATAGAATGAGCCAGAATGTATAAACCTGTTCTACTCATAGATGTGCTGCTTTCTAGTTACACTACGACAACTCAAGTTCAGGTAAACCCCTTGAAACTTGGTCTACCTGTTCCAGCCGTAATGCTCCTGCTTTAGCCGCCTCCAGCCATAAATGTGTAGAATTATTTGGTTGTGGTGCAACACGCCCCCAGAATGCCCCCACATTTTAGGCGCTTTAAAAGGTGTGCCTAATTTAGGAGTGTATCTAGAGAACAGGGCTGCAACAGCTTTTGGGCTGCAAGCACAGCCCCGTACATACATGTCGCCCTTCTTGTCCAACTTTTTTTTAAGGTATGTGAGCTTATTTGAAGAACATGTGTACCTAACTATGTCTGGGTAAGTTTTGATCCACACCTTTTCACATGTGTGGACTGGTATTCAAAGGTTTCTCCATTGTTTAAGAAAAAGATTCTGCTGTAAAAAATAAAAAAAAAACTACCTCACCTGTGCAGTCCACTCTGTTCCAGCGCTGCCACTGCTTCCCAATCCTAATGTCACATTCATCGGACACTGCAACCAATCACTGGTCTCAGCATTCACTTGTTGTTCATAGAAACAGAGGCCAGTGATTGGCTGTGATTCAGGGTTTGAATCCCACAAGGAGTATTAACTTCATGGAGTTTGCATGTTCTCCTCATGATTGCTTCTGTTCTCTCCCCCATTTAAAAAATACAGAGATAGATGAATGAGTTGTCTTCTTTAAAATGAAGAAAACTCTTAATGGCCATGAGCATGGGTTCTTAAAATCTTCGACAGTCAGTAAATATCTCCATAGAAGCTCATGACTCGTCAAAAAGAGGGAAGTCCTAAGTAAGGGGACTTTATATGACCTCCATATGGCCTATTAAGTTATAAAAAGAGAGATTAACCTTTGACTTCTTGAAAAAACATTTTTAAATTTGGGCTCCCAAAAAAAAATTGGGAAAGGAACGGTGTATATGAAAAAAAATTTAAATGTCCCTTCCAATTTTTTCCCAACCCAAAAAAAGATTATCATTTTTTTGGAAAAGGGTGAAAATACGGACTGCAAATACATGGCAGGGGGTCTTATTTCAAAAAATGCTCTCTGCCCCAAACAAAAATTAGGGCCCAAACGGGAAATTTCCCCCTCTATATAAAATAAAAAAAGGACCTAACGCATTTGGGAAAAAGTAAAAGTAAGCCCTTTGCTACTGGGGAAATGGGGAAAACTATCTCTTTCTCCTTTTCCCTTTCTCCTAAAACGCAGATCTGAAAAATTTTTTTTAACACTAAAAGGGGAAACCCTTTTTCCCCCTGATGTGTGAGTAACCCTTTCTGAAAACCCCCCATCAAAGGCCTAATTTGGAACCTCCTTTAGTTGATCTGCCAGACTTGTCAGGAAGACTAGTACAGATGAATATCATTCATGACAAAACAGTGGACACCACAATGGAACCCAAGTTGATGGGATCCATTGGGGGTTGATGTTGTCCATCGCTTGACAAATTTTTTCACTCCCAAAACAGGGTTTTTCTGTAAGAACAGAATAGAAAATAAAGCCCAGTCTTTGCTGAACCCCACCCTTTTTAATAAATCACTTTTTCCAAATGAGGAAGCTAAACTAATTTTTTCTAAAATCCCAATTTTTTTAAAGGGGTTTGGGGGAAAACCCAACTGACAAATGTGTGTTTTTTTTCATTCTCTTAAAAGATTAGTACTTTTTTAAAAAATTTAAATTCATCTTGTCTTCCATTATAGTACATCTGAAAAGTTTCTCTTTCGACACAGCCAGTTTAACCTTAGCCCATCTTTTTAAATAAATTATTTAAACCATTTTATTTTTAAAAATAAATATGAGGGTTGAGTTACCAAAATGGAATAACTAGCTAATTGTAATAAATCTGTTTTTTACACCTTTGTTTTTTTTGTTAAGGGATAGCCCATAAATTTTTTTTTCTTTTTTAAAGTATTGGGGGATATCTCTAAACAAGCCCTTTCTTTAAAAGGAAAATTTTCCCAGTCTTTTGGAAATTCAGACATTGTAGAGTAAAAATTTTTTTGATTTTTAAATGAAACCGGGTTTGATAAGAAAAAAAGGGGTTAATTTTTTGTCCCCTTTGTTTTCCCATCATTGTTTATTAAAAAACATTAATTAAAAATTTAAATTTTTTTCTATCTGGTTGTTGTATAGATGGATAAACGAGTAAGAGCCCAATAGTAAGAATTACTTTTTAAAAAAGACTTTTTTGAAAAAAAAAAAAATTTTTTTAACTTTTTGACTTGGGGGGTTTATTGGAGGGAAACAGCCCTTGGGCCAAAGCCCTTTAACTGACGGGTTAAGTAAATTTTAAATTTTGGTTTTTAACTAATTTTTAAAAATAAAAAAAAGGCCTTAAAAAACCGGGGAAAACTGGGGTGTTTCAAACAAAAAGGTTTTGGGCCTTTTAAATTTTAAAAGGGAAATTAAAACCCCCTTAAAAAAAACAAAAGGGGCCCTTTTTTTAAAAGAAAAAAAATAGTTTTAAAAAGCAAAAAATTACAGGATCCCTTTTTTTTTTGGGTTTTGCCACAGGGCCTTAAGGTAAGAAAGACATGGAAAAACCCCCCCAATAAATTGGTAAAAGGGTTTAAGGGGTTTTTTCCCACCCTTTTACAAATTTTGAAAATTGGGGCCCCCGGAATTTAAAATTCAGTTTTCCACAACCTTAAAAGGGCCCCCCCCAAAAACATCCCCATTTAATAAAGGTTTTGTTGGGGAAAATTTTAAAAAACTTAAGACCCCCCCTTGCCATTTTTTCCCCTTTTCACCTAAAGGTCCCCCCAAAAAGGGGGGTTAACCAAAATTCCCCCCCCCTTTTTAAAAACTAGCCCCCAAAGCCATCCTCCCCCTCTTTGTTCCCCTGCATGGTTTTCCCCCAAAATACCCACCCCTCCCCTTCCTTTAAGGGGAAACCCTCTTCTTTTAAAAATTTGGGATATTCGGGGTTTTTTGCCCGATAATCACAAGTCATGTTTAAAAAACTTTCAAAAATTTTGGACTTTTAAACCTCCCATAGTACCACCAACGGCTAAAACCCAAATTTAAGATTTTTTTTATATTCACCTGAGAAAGAGATAATTTGCCACCAGTTTTGGAAAAGGGAGAATGAAGTAGGGGTGTTGGGTTTTTCCCCAAACAACATTTGGGAAAGTATACTGAAAAGTGTTTTAAAAAAAATTTTTCCCCTGTGTAGACAGAGAAAAAAAAATAAAGGGGGGTGCAAATTTGCATTTTTGCCTCTGTTCAAAAGAAAAAAGACCCCATTAAAAAAAAACACTAAATAGATCCTTATTCTTAAATTTTGCACGTATAGGGTAGCAGACATTTTTTCTGTACAGGGAAGGGAGGGGGGGAGAGATTTTCCCCCAAAATTTAAATTGGATTTTAAAAGTGGGAGGGTGAAGAGTTCGCATAAATAGAGATTTTTAAGTGGGAAAAACCAAGGTTTTACCACAGGGGAAACACTGTCAGACTGGTGGGGTGAGAGCCCACATTTGGGTTTTGATTCTAGGAGACCACCAGGTTTTTTTTTTTTTGGCCCCCACAGGGGGGTTTTGGGCCCCCTAAAGGGGCCCACCTTTTTAGTTTTTTTCTGGGCCCACGGGGGGGAATTTATTTTGGGCCCCCCCTCCTGAAGCTGCTAAAAATTACTGTAAAACCCCCCTATACCCCTGCCTCTTGTTTTTTGCCTCCTTTTCTTTTGCTTTTTTGTTTCCCTTCTAAAGGTGTATTTTTGCAGTTAAAAAAAAAATCCATGCTTAGCGGCCCACCAAGGTTTCCACAAATTCCCCCGGGTGGGCCAGCCCTGAGCCGCATATGACTGATTTTTCTGAGAAGTACTAGTTTGGGAAAGGGTATTGAAAATTTTGGACTAAATGTCGAGCCTAGGAAATATACATTTTTTGCGGGTAAATGGAAACCACACAAATTCTTTTTTTGGGAAAATTAAAACGTTGGGTTAGAAATAAATTTGGCCGACCCCTTTGGTCACCCCTTTTTTAAAATTTGTCTCCATTTGAATTTTCACTTTGTGGCTTTGCCCGGTTTAAAAAATAATGACCACACATTTGGGAAAAAAAAAGTTTGCCCCAAAATTTAACCCCCACAAAATTTCACCCCCCTTCATCACCCCCGCACTAAGGGGCTTTAATGATAGGGACATCCATACCCCAAATCAAACAAGAGCCCACATGTTTCTTAAAAATTTTTCAAAAATTCTTGGGCTAAATGGGAAAAGTTTTTCCTATGCCCAAAATTTCCCCTTCTCTTGCAGTGGGGTAATTCAAATTTTTTTCCGGGGGTTGTGTTTGTGGGAGAAACGGGAACTTTTTGGGAAAGGGCTCGGACTGGCCCAAAGGGGGGAATAGGGGAAACTCCTGGTGAGCCCTTAGCCTGGTAGACCTAAAGTTGTTTTTTAAATAAATATACATCATACAGAAGAGGCAAAAAAGCAGAGAAATAGAGGCAGAAAAAAGGAAAAAGAAAATGGGAAAGCATTTTTACAGTTCTTTTAAACAGAACTGTGCCCCTAAATAAACTCCACCGGGGGGCCCATAAAAACCAAAGGGGTTTTGACCCCCAAGAGTCAGCTCCACCTGGGGCCCAATAAACCCCAAAATTTTCCAAACACTTTTAGGTTTAAGTCACGGGGGTTTTTAAACCTGGGGTATAGGGGTGCATCCCTTTGGAAAACCCAAAAGTGTTTCCATTTCCGGGCCCCCCATCCACTTTTTGCTTTTTTCCCCTTCCTTTTTTTCCCCCAGCACGCAGTACGCGTCTGGGAATACGTCTGAAAAAAAAAAACACCATTTATTTTAACCGTTTTTGGGGGGCCATATTTTGGGTGTTTTAAACGCGGTAAAACATCCTCTTACTGACGGAAAAATTTCCACATTTTTCCCAGTTTGATAAACTTTTTTTTTATAAAAATTTTTGAAGGGGACCCTTCTTAGAATTACAAATTGTCCAAAACGGAGAACCCCTTTAACATAAGTCTGTTTGGTTGTCTGCTCTTTGTCTCTCATATCTTCCTTAATACCGTCCAAAAATTAAATAAAGGATGAACATTTAAAAGCGGATAAGAAGCTGCTTTTTAGCACTACAAAATATGAAAAAAATAGGTCATTTCATATATTTTTTTCGGTTCTGTGAAATTAGAGATAACTAGGTTCTTCGACCACACTTAATTTTCAGGTGCAATGCTTCTTTACAAAAAAAATGGGGGTTTTAAAGAAATACAATTTAAACTGCGCATCTTGGGTATTTTCAATAAAAGTCACACAAATTCATATTTCTGACGGAAAAAATGAAATGTAAATAACTAGATGGTTGATAACAAAGTAATTAAAATGTATGGTTTTGCCTACTGCGTATAATAAGGGCTTATATTTGATCAACCATAAAAGTTATTTAATCACTTTAACCTTGGAATACTATCCCATAAGAACTACTTAATAGAAGTCAGTTAAGAGGCATTAAAGAATCAGAAAATCAAAAATAACACCAGAAATACTGTATTTATATGGATGATGAAGGGAGGGAGGAGAAGTGTAACTATTAACTGGAAAGCATTATAACAGACATAAAAATATAATAAAATAGCAATATTTAAAGCTTAATATATGAGGCCGATGCCCGTAAAGAAGAAGACTACACAATACAGCCACAAAATTATAGAAGCTAATGTCTTCCTCACCTTTCAGCTAAGATCAAGTATAGTATCTTTTATCAGTGTCTAGTGCCAGGGCCATTGAAGTGGATGGACATTAAAATAATGGTGGCTGCACACTCTGCTTTTTCAAATGATAGACCAACAACTACCATTTGTGACCCTTGTCTTTGTAATCAAAGCCATTTACGTAGGTGCAAAGGGGGATGAAAGCCTGAGGTTTGAAATGCCCCAGAAGTGGTCACCTTGCACCTTAAAGGGGTTGTCTCATCTCAAAGTTTCATAGGATGCATGAATGAAATAATGCTGCTTTGCTCTGTCACTTCCTGGTCAAGATGTCTGTAATTAGCATATCAGCTCCATGTATTCAGGCTGCTATGTTTATCAGTCTAGATTTAAAAAATTACCTTATCTGAGGTCTGGAGAAGCTTCTGAGCTAATGTAAACAGTAGAGTAACTACTGACTTTTGTCTGAAAGATCCGATAACACACAAGCTCTCACTGCTGGCCACCACGACCTGTGTGATGATATTACATCGTGCTATCAGACAGAACAAACAGCAGGGTAGAAGGAGTACACAGGTCAGTCACTTGGGAAACAAGATAGAGCCAGGAAGGTGATAAAATCATTTGTAGCTCCTTAACAAAAAAAGATGAACAAAGCAATATATTTGGAAAACGTCTTCATTTAGTGTTCCCTACATTTTGAAAGCTGTTCTTTGTAGTGAGACAACCCCTTTAACTCAAAGGGAAGTCAGGGCCGCTCCAAGTTTGGCACACATGCACAAGCACTTCTCTCTTTTCACCTCCCAGAGCACACTTACCTCTATTTCACCTGACCATCTGGTGTCTTAATTTTTATAACTCCAGATGGATGTCACATCTGCATAATTTAATTTACTTTTCCATTCACTGTATGTTCACATCGCTTGTATGTTACAGGTTTGATCAGGATAGAGTGCCCATGTGGGATGTCTCTCCTGAGGTCTATGTATGTGTGTGTTTGGGGAGAGGTCATTTGATTCCTCATGCTGCTGCAATCCCCGAATCCCTGAGAAGAGAGGCCAACTAGGCTCCTTCTCTTTGGTGGACATTGAGGTGGCAGCCTAATTGTGAGTCAGGAGCTACATCGACAAGAAACCTTAAGCTTTGGCAAAGGGGGACCATTGATCCTAGACACATGTAAGTGCCTTAGGGTCCAGATGACCTAGGAAGGTTTGTGGGTGTCCACAACTCTGTGTGTTTTTTGTGTACCACTGTAGCATTTTTAGATGCACTGAGGAGGAGAGAGCATATACTTAAAAAAAAATGCTAACTAATAATGAGTTTGATTTATTGAATGCATTTGCATACTTGAATAATTTACCAAGACAGAGCAATGGGCATTGATTGTGGGAATACCCTTTTAAGGACTGGACTAACTTAATAATAGGCTGAAGACCCCAGTGGGACACTGCCTTAATCAATCAGTCAGGTATAAGCTTGTTGATCTCATTTTCTTTTTTTGGTACAAAGTATTTATACTCTTCTTCTTTACATTAACTATTGCAACACTGGTACCTGTATATAGCCTTGGGAGATGACGAGGCATGACCTAATCATTGAAAGTTTTGATCTGTCTAGGCTGTATTTACAGGTTTGTTTTTTTTTACACTTTTCTTGTATGAAAAACTTCACGTGTTTTCAAAAATGTTAAAAAGCACTATATGGATACAACCAGTGTGTTAATAAAGTGTTTGACTTGGGTAACTGCATTGGCAATAATTTACTAGTTTACTGAACTGAGGCAGTTTTCAGTTAAACACATGTAGTTTTTCAAATGTGTCGGCTTCATTTCAAAACAGAACTTGAATAAAAATACACTAAAAGAAGATGGATGCAGACGGGTCATGCACTGTTCTGCAGAATCATAACTGGGTGAAACTGTTTTGAAATTATGAACCTATATGAGTTGTGATATGAGGTCACCTATTAAATATTGACTTCGCTATGTAAAGGGTTGTCTGGTTTCTAAAAACTTTTAACCCCAATAGAAAGGTGTTCCCTAGTTAGGAAATCCTAATGTAACTGGAAGTGGTTCCAAACCAAGATAACTGCGGAGCAGAAGGGCCATCGAGTGACAAGTTAAAGGGGATGTATCCCCCATCAGTTCGTGTGTTTCATTGTACTCTCAGCTTCTCAGCTCTTCAAATCCCGGGGTGTTTCTTGCCCTCCCAGTTGGGTGTTTCTTAACTGAAGTGGGAAGACATCATCCCCCCCTACATTTTTCATGCAAACCCCCGGGTCAGTGGGCCCCCCCCCCCCCCCCCAGTGCCGTCTTAACAGCACTATGGGCCCCTGGGCAGAGAGGTATACTGGGCCCCCCCAAAAAAAACAAAAAAAAACCCAAAAAAAATACTCAAAGAAACAAATATAAACATTACCAGCTCCGGTCACCATTACATGACAGAGACCACAGCACTGATCAAATATAGTAGCAAAATAACCCCTGACACCAGGGACTCACCGGAGACGTCATCTCTGATCAGTCGTTCTCTGAATCGTTCTTTTTCCCTTTTCCTCTCCTTCCGTCCAGACAACCATGACGACTTGTCCCGGCCACAACTCGTCACTGCAGAATGTAACACACAAACATCTTAGAATCCTCACTTTATCAGCACTTCGCTACCGATTCCCACCTCTGTTATGGGCGCCCCACATTTAGTAAGTAGGTAGTAATGCTGCCCACCATTAAGTAGGTCGGTATACAGGCCCACTGTAGGTAGATATGCTGCCCCCTGTAGGTAGGTTTATAGCCCCCTGTAGATTGTAGGCCCCCTGTAATATCTCCCCCATAGATTGTAGGGCCCTCCTGTATTATCCCCTCATAGATATGGACAGTAATTAGCCAGGCAGGGCCAGTAATTAGGCAGGCAGGGCCAGTAATTAGCCAGGCAGGGCCAGTAATTAGGGCAGGCAGGACCGGTATATAGCTAGGCAGGGCAGTATATGGCCAGGCAGGGCAGTATATAGCCAGGCAGGGCAGTAAATTGGTAGGCAGGGGGGTGTATATAGGGAGGCAGGGCAGTATATAGGGAGGCAGGGCAGTATATTGGTAGGCAGGGCAGTATATAGCCAGGCAGTGCAGTATATTGGTAGGCAGGGCAGTATATAGCCAGGCAGGGCAGTATACAGGCAGGCAGGGCAGTATATAGCCAGGCAGGGCAGTATACAGGCAGGCAGGGCAGGGCAGTATATAGCCAGACAGGGCAGTATATAGCCAGGCAGGGCAGTATATAGATAGGCAGGGCAGTATATGGCCAGGCAGGGCAGTATACGGGCAGGCAGGGCAGTATATGGGCAAGCATGGCAGTATATGGGCAGGCAGGGCAGTATACGGGCAAGCATGGCAGTATACGGGCAGGCAGGGCAGTATACGGGCAGGCAGGGCAGTATATAGCCAGGCAGGGCAGTATACGGGCAGGCAGGGCAGTATATAGCCAGGCAGGGCAGTATATGGGCAGGCAGGGCAGTATATGGGCAGTATATAGGTGGTAGGCAGGGCAGTATATGGGCAGACAGGGCAGTATATGGGCAAGCATGGCAGTATATGGGCAGGCAGGGCAGTATATGGGCAAGCAGGGCAGTATATAGCCAGCAGGCAGGGGAGTATATAGCCAGCAGGCAGGGCAGTATATAGCCAGCAGGCAGGGCAGTATATTGGTAGGCAGGAGCAGTAGTTTAAAAATAAATAAATAAATAAAAATGTCACTTACCTGATTTCCTTCCTCTTCTCCACGTCCGTCCGGAGCCGGTGGCCGCTCACAGTAAAGTGCGGGGCCGCGGAGCAGGCGCGCGATGACATCATCACATCGCGCGCCTGCCCCGCGGCCTCCTGGGAGCTGAACAGACAGGATCAGAAGATCCCAGCTCTGTTCAGCCTTGGCCGCTGCTTGCACCGCACGGTGCAGGCGGCGGCCGTGATGACTGCATGGCTGGGCCTGTGACTCGGCCGTGCAGCGAGGAAGGAGGGGGGGGACCACAGAGCGGCGTGCGGCCCGAATCCCCTGGGTGCTGCCCTCGGCAGATGCCCTGAGGCTGTCGCTCCACTGGGCAGGGTAGGCGGCTGCCCGGGAGGGCCCCTTGAGATCGTGGGGCCCCCCGGGCAGTGGCCTACCTGGCCCAATGGAAGAGACGGCCCTGCCCCCCCTCTCTGTCTGAGACCACATGTCACTCTCCCTATGCAGTCTTATTTTGTAAGAGCTGTATGTTTACATAGCACACCCTGCATTCAGTCTAGACAGTTCTTCTTTTAATGCCATCAAATTGCAAAGTTGACCTTCGTTTTTCACTGGTCCCCTCTATTCTGATAGACCATTTTTTAAAAAAAGTGTTAGATGATTACAACCCCTTTAACCCAAACAAAAAAGTTAAAAAAAACTAAAACTAACCCCAATTTTGGGTAAAAGTTATGGTTACAGTTGATCTTTTGTTAATTTACGTAAACAATTGATTTGGTTTCGCCCAAATCTAATAATTCGGATTTGGGATGAATTTGACTTTGACTCAAATCTGAAGCACAACATTTATGGCCGTGAGATTGTGTCACAGCTGAACACTGGGAGCGAGACACCTTTTTGAGATAGGTCTCATCTAACAAAAAGATATGATGCAAAGCAAAACTGCCTTTTTAATAGATTTGATAAAGCTATTTTCTCTTTTGAGTTGGTGTATAAGAATAGCATAAACTGATATTAGTACAAAATGTTCTGTGACCAGATTACCTGCCTTGTGTATGTATGGTGTTTTACATATACAAAACATTTATTATAATGAAGCAACCCCAAATCTAATCAAGGCCCTTATATACAGAATATACATGTTATTGTCTCCACCGCTTTTATGATAAGCAATATTTCCCCATTATTTAGGCTTACCATTTTTAATTATCTTCTAATAACAAATGCAGTTACACTGGAGGGGGGATACAACAAGCATTTGAATGCAACACATTTTTAGCTTTGGAATGATGCCATCTGCTAAAGGACGCAAAATGACTTTCATTAATCTTCATCAATTGTAGTTAAATCCCATGGGACTGTTTATGTGTACACAGTGATGCTGATGATGTGGGATGCTGCTGAGAACCAAGGGGTATAAGATGTGAGCTTATCTATAGCATATACTACTATTAGCCTATAGGCATACAAGAGAGCATTTAAAGTCATTCCCCAGAGGTTGTTGCACATGAACAACTCTTATTTATGATCCATCACAAGAAAGGAGCTAAAATATCCTTCAAAATCTGTCTCCGTGATTTTGCTTTTTAAGCTTTTTGGAAACTTTGGGCCCCAGATGCAATATCTGTAAACATGGCTGCATGTTTTCTATTACTTAACACCTGAACATACCTTGTAATAATAATGTATTCACCACCTCTAGGTATTTAGTGTACATGAGCTATTGTAACAAGTTTAACTTGGGGAAGAATCACAAGCCGAGACCCTAAGGCTATTGTCACACAACAGTCTTTCCCTAATTCATCCATTCCCGCTGTTTCTGATGGCAGGTTCACACGGCCTAATTGTGGGCATTTTGCCACGTATTTTTGCTTCAATGCGCCCCACAATTACAGTAATTCATAGCTCTCATACAGAGCTATAAATTACGTCCGTCTCCCCCGGTGTACCATGCGTTCGTATCGTATGCCGGGAGAGAGAAACCTGCCAATACTTTGTGGCGCTCACGACCGCCCCCCCCCTCCCTGCAATTTAGAAGTACGCCCTGGACAGCACATACTTCTAAAACACCCGGGGTAATACTGCGCGTACAGAACACACTGCAATACATCGTATGAACATACCGTAAGGTCTTGTGGGCCAAATAAAATGAGATTCTCTGGTCCGATTCAGTCCAAGGGCTTCAAGTTTGACATATATGCCGTAAGAGGTTGGTGGAAACACCCAGGACTATGGCAGACATGCATAAACGGGGCAGCGCCAGTTTTCTGGTGTACTTTGAGCCAAAAAACTGCCTCAGCCCTGTCCAACAGATGTGTAAATAGTTGGACGCCAAAACTTGGCACAGTCTGCACTAGACACAACACTTTTGAATGCGCCAAAGTTTGGCACGAAACTGCCATACAAATCCATACCATGACTGAGACAAAGTTTGGTACATAACACTTTCATACATACTGTTGTATTCTACACTCCTGTATATGGATTCGGAACTGGAGTGTCGGCGCCAAGTTTCATACATTTCGCCCTATGTGTTTGATTTTGTTACAGCATCACCAGTGGTAAAATGAAGCACTACGCAATATCCATTGAAGTGAATAGTCTAGCTGCGTAATGCACTAATATGCTTGGTTCTCCTGGGTAAAAACACTTCTTGTAGCACTTCTTGACTCTCACCAATAGATGAGCTCCCCTCATTCACCTTAAAATTTCCTAGTAGGGTGTTTGAGAATTGGTTTCTGAACCAGGGAACCCTTTTCTAAAACATACCGGTACCTGTCTTCCGATGGAAAGAAGAAAAGTATGTATTTCTATGCTTAGTAAATAAGATTGTGAAAGGTCAGATATATTTATCCTTTATGTGATATCATTTTTGTAGAATGATGGGTGAAAAGCACAGAACACCTCAAATGTCCACCTCATCTGCCATAAAAGTCAGCACCGGTCAAAGATATTGTTACCATAATCGTTGTAACACCCCTGCCCAACGTGCATCTTTATTGCTGCACTTTAGGACTAGCACAATGTTTACAAAGTCCTTTTCTTTCAGTCATTATGAAAGGAGGTTGAGGTTTCGTGAGATAAGTCCAACCACCCGGCCCCAAATAGCATTAATTTCTGTTCAGACGGCTCTTCTCTGGGAGTCTGGTATTGTCCGTCCTGTAAGGTTTCTCTATTTTTGCTGTATTGTAACATGTTAAGCCCGGTCATAAAGGAAAACTGCAACACAAGAAACCGTGTTCTTCTTCGAGCTCAAAGCAATTCCTCAACTCATATACAAGGCACAGAAAAAAATGCAGCCTGAGCGAGTAACGATTAGAAAGCTTTTGGAACTGTATTACCAGAGGTGACAGCTCGGAGGAGATAGGCAGGTAATGTTAAGAGGCAGGGGATAAGAGCCTATGACATTATGTCTTGAGGGTTACGGTGTCACAGTCAAACTCTGAACTGCTTTTACTGGATCAATACTTCTCAGTTCAGGACTTATCTTGACTACTGGGTAAAGGCTTTTGCAGAGATGAGCACAGCAAAAAGGGCAAAATAATGCTAAAAGTAATATTCTACTTTTTTATGCTTGTTTAGGAGGGAAGAAATGGTTGCTACAAGGTATTTCATGCATCTATGGCACTTATGTTATTGATTGATTTTTATGGTGCATGGATAGGGATCCATTTCTCCTTTCTATACCTTTAGATGAAAGACCTGCTTTTACATATAGGAGGTGGGTTTGAGATATTGATAGAGTTCTCTCAGCTTGCCATAGGCTCTATTAAACAAATAGCGGCTCTTACCCTTTTGGGGCTGATTCGTCCATGTGTTACATGGCTGCAGACAATACTATATTTTCCTCTTTAGGGGCTACTAGAAATAAGAAACTGATGGCATCCTCCCTCCAAAATCATTTGTTTTGGTTGGAGGCAGGAGTAAAGGACTAGAGAGGGTAATAGATAAGTGCAAAAAGTATAGTATAGTGCAGTACAATAGTATTGCAGTATAGTGATCAAGCAATCACGTACTCAAGGTCCCTAGGGGGAACTAAGGGCAAAATGTATGATTTTTGGTGCCCAGGTGCCATTTTTTTTGCACTCATTTTTAGTGTAGAATGCGCCTGAATCTATGAACCTGTTGTACTGCTAGTCATAGATTTATAGTTTTCTAGCTACTAAGCGACACATCTGGCTCAGGTAAACCACTTTTACAGTGCTCTACCTGTTCCAGTAGTAATGTTCTTCTATTTGTCGCACTAAAGCTATTAATGTGTAGCTTCATATGGTTGTAGTGCGACGCCTCCAGCCCCCCACCTCACCCTACGGGCACTCTGTAATGCGCCTAATATTGGAGTGCACCTGATTAAAAATAGAGCAAACGGGGTTTTCGGACTAAAAAGACGCCAGACTTCTGGTATAGCCCCGTACATACATGTTGCCCTAAGGCTGGGTTCACACGGCTTATTTGCGGGGCGTAACTACGCCCCGTAATTACGCCGTGGGGACAGGGGCGGGGTGGGAGCGGGGGACTGAGCAGGGGGCCGGCACTTCGCCGGCCCATAGACTTTCATTACCAGCGGCGCGTATACGCCGCTGGTAATTCACATGTCACTTATCTCCCCCCACGGCGGATTCGCCGAGCAGGGAGAGGAGACGTAATCCATAGTTCTCTATGAGAACTGTGGATTACCGTAATGACTGGGACGTATTCCAGCCGGAATTTGCGCACTCCGGCGCGTAATTACGGATTGAAATACGTCCCATTTTAAGCCGTGTGAACATAGCCTAAAAGTTTAAATATGTATAAACCTCTTTCCATGAAAGGTGCAAGCTCTGTCAACTGTATTACCTGGAATTCAATGTTCTAATAATGAAGACAAAATATTTCAAACCGTTCATTGGAAGCTGGATATTTCTTTTGTGAATCTACCAGTTAATTCAATGTGATCCATGACTTTTCTGTGCATAGTCTGAACATCATGGTAGCGGGTGAACTTATTGTGTGTTTGTTAAACCTTTTTCCATTTATCATATACAAATAAATTATAAGAAATAAACATAATTGGTGTAGCTGCATTCAGACAACCTTGTCCTATTAAAATATAGTCCTATGTATCCTGCATGGTGAAAACAATGAAAAAAAAAACAAAAAAGCAACTCCGGAATTGTTGTTTTTTGGTTACCTTACCTCCGCCAATGATAAAAAGGTTTCTAAAGGTTTCTAAAAATATACAGGAAAACACAGGTCCATAGGTGGGAAACTCAAAGATTATTTGTCGAAACACAGGACTATGCAAAGCAAAGTTTTTATTTCTTTTTAAAGTAGTAAAATATGCCAAAAAGCATATAGATTAGTTCTGGCCGTAGGCATGCTTACCTGCAGAACATGGGAAGAAACCCTCAAGTGGCTCTGTTTGTTAAAAAGTAAAAAAAGAAAAAAACAATTGTGGCTCCTGAAAATCAGGAATGAAAAGAAAATTCTTTTAGCAAATCATCTGTGCGACATTTCAGGGGCATCCGATAAACTTGGCTCATGTAAAAAGGCCTCAAGAAGGGAATCCCAGTCTATGATGTCCATATGGTCTAATAAGACCTATGGACAGGGGTTGCTGTGATCAGAAAACCCCTGTAACGAGGGAAAAATTATTTCTTGCTGTTTAGTGTCTGATAAACTAAGGAATTAAAAGGGTTTTCCCATGCGGCTGTTTTACGGAGACTATTCTTCACAGCAAGCTTCAGGTTTCCACTTCCAGTTCTGGCTGTGGGTGGTTCTGCAGCATTGACTGACATTTAAGCTCTGCTATTTCCAGCTGAGCCTGTTAGAGGGACATTGGTGATGGAGGGGTGTTAACAGCAGGACACATAGCTACAAAGCAATAAAGGGTTAACGTTTGTCAGTAAGAAAGATAATGAAGCTCCAGTGCTACTGATAAGACACAGCAGGGAGTGATGTCACCATCCTGGCCATCCTAGAGCAAATCCTAGAGAAACTTCTATTACCAAGCAGGAGATCAGAACTCCTCTAATTGTGAAATGAAGCTAAATAAGAACAGTAATGTATATGTTAATAGTCTTTAGTTATATTTACCTACATTTTTACTGCTTAAATTAGCACCGAATTAGAGGGGTTTTCCAGCCTGATTTTTCTATAAACAATGCTATTGTCCAGGGTCAC
Source organism: Phyllomedusa bahiana (assembly GCA_025379985.1). Lineage (NCBI taxonomy): Eukaryota > Metazoa > Chordata > Amphibia > Anura > Hylidae > Phyllomedusa > Phyllomedusa bahiana. Next base: position 34,581 of record JAODAL010022641.1, read on the forward strand.
GTCTAATATTGCAACTAAGCCTCATTCATTTGAATGGGAATTAGATGTAATACCAGACATTGCCAACGATCAAGAGCACTGGTTCTAACACGACAGTGACAAAATACTGGTCGGATTCTTAAACAGAATTTACAGTATTTTATAGTCTTTTCAGTGGCTTTGGGATGTGGCTCTGTCCGCGGTTTTCGGACTCGCCCGTCCTCCTAATCGTTGAATAGCACACTTTCCACCGGAACGCCCAGTAGAAAACCGTGCAGTGTAGACTATTGAGCAGATTTTCTATTAAAGGCAATGGGGATGGTAGTTAGTCTGTTTTCAGATGGCTTTCAAAGCCGAAAACCGCCTGAAAAAACAACTGAAAACCCTTGCCGCGTGAACCTTTCCTTAATTGGAGATGGAATTGGATAACATAGCGTTAGTAATAAGTAATGTATTTTTGATTGCATTTGACACACCTGGGAAAGGTTCTATTCATGAAAGGGAGTCTGTAATGGATGCCTAACAGTGACATCTATCAACCAGGCACTAATATGGGATATGTTTTAAGGAGACTTTGTGAACTTTTTCATGTTATATAATCAGATGTTATTATATATCGTACGCTATCTCAAAAAACTCACAAAAAACTGTGGGAGGCAAACAACAACCACATGGGTGGGACCAGAGTGATATACAAAACCTGGCCCTGTAAACCTAATATACCCCTACCTAACTAAGAGAGATACAGGATAATCGCCCCGATTATATTTAATAAAAGTTATTTTTTAGGACCGATTTTTTCCTCTTTAAATTGTCTTTCATATACGCTGGTCAAGAGGTTTTGGTACTATTGGTAGGGATCTGCTAGGTACATTTTTTCAGATGTTATTATAGCCTTTGGCTGTTGGATGACATTGTTAGGCATACACTTAACTCATTCATCCCCAATTGACTAAAATGACACACGCATTTACTGTATACATTTTAAAAAAAACCATAAAAAACCTCATGATGTATCAAACAGATGTCTGAAATGATTTCTATATAGTGACATCTATCACCCCTAGGTTTATAATGGTATCTATTAATTTGGAGATTATTTTTGAAGGATCCTATCTATGGAACTTGTGTTGTCTACACTGCCATTCCATTTTTTTTGTGCTCTATTGACATGTACTATCCCAAGAGAGGCCTAAAGAACACTATTTTGCCCTCTTTCTAGCCAATGGACCATTATAGCATATCCTTAATGTAGATTATTAGTCAAAAGAATCCAGCGTCCATTCAAAACTTTAAATAATAAAATTAAAAATAGCCACATATAGTACATATTGAAAAAGACCCTTACATGTTTTGTTAAACTTCCTTAAAGGGGTTTTCTCACCACAATAATTAGATTTTAACCTGTAGGGAAAGGTAAATGAAGACTATTAACAAATATATTGCTGTTCTGGTTTTGCTTTGTTCAGGAGATAAAGAAGATTTATTTGCTGCTTCTGTACACAAGTTTCTCTAGGTTACCAACCTCTTTTCCCTGCTTTTTCTCTTATCGGATTGTTTCACATGCTGCCATCTGACCATGGGTAGTCACTCCCTGCTGAGTCTTATCTCTAGCACAGGAGCTTGTATACCTAAGTTATTGACATGCTTAAACCCTTAGGGCATGTCCCCACGGCAAGGGTTTTCGGCCGGTTTGTTAGGCAGTTTGCGGTTTTGCAGACCGTCCGAAAAACCGGCCGCAAACGAGCACAACAGACTTCTATGGAAAACCTGTGCAGCAGTCCCCACTGCATTGCACATTCTTCCGTCCGGTTTTCGGACGGAATATGTGCATGTCAATGGGAAGGGGGAGGGCTTTTCTATGCTAATCGCGGAGAAAAGCCGCCCCACCCGCGGCCATGGGGACGACACACAAACCGGACAAATACCGGTCGGATGAACCAACCGGTATTTGTCCATTGCCATTTAAACGGGCCCTTAGGGCTCTGTAGCTTTGTACACTACTGATTATAAACCTCTTGCAGTCATCTCACTGTAATAGCTAGGAATAGCAGAGCTCATAAGCCAATTACTGCTATAGAACCATACACAGCCTGAGCAGGAAGTGTGAGTCTGAAGCTGCTGTGCCTCTTTGAAACAGCATGGCGAGACAATCCCTTTAATGACTTACCTCATTAAAAGTTAAAGAAAAGGGCTGCACTGATGAATCCTCAAATTAAATCAGGAATGCAACAGACCACCACGTACAAATGAGCCCAGTCACTTTTACCTTACCTTCAAAAAACTTCAAAAAGTTTCAGCATCCTGCTTTAGAAAGTCTTGCCATAAGCCAAAACGTTGTGATATTTTATATATGCATGGATTGCTTTAATTACAGATTTTTCATGAGCTGAAGATGCTGATACTTTTTGTATCTTTTTAAATGTAAAGTAAATGTGACTGGGCTCATTCAGATATGGCGGTCTGTTACAGTCCGGATTTCATTTTAGGATTGTCTTTAATGTTAATCATGAGGTTAGTCATTAAAGGGGTTGTCTCACTACATCGATTCATCTTACCTCAGTCCTGTTTCCTCGGTTTCATTTTTTAATTCAGGGGTAGGTTTACTGGCTTCTACTAGGCTGCAGTGATGAGCTGCTGAGGGCACCAGGTCTGTAGCTATAGCAACCAAAGCTGGCAGCCTATCAGGAGAGATCAAACAGGTATGTAGCTATAGCGACCAGCACTGGCAGCCTATCATGAGATATTGAACAGGTCTGTAGCTATAGCGACCAGCACTGGCAGCCTATCATGAGAGATTGAACAGGTCTGTAGCTATAGCGACCTGAGGAGCTGATGCAGCCCATACAAGAGGGGATATCTAGGAATAGGTAGGACACTGTTAATGGACATATATTGCAAAGTGACTTGTTTTTACAAGATCTTTAATATAAAAAGCAATCCTTGTAGTGAGACAACCCCTTTAAGGTAGTTTACCGTCTACTGTCTTTTTTGATAGAAAGTGACTATTTTTAACTTTATTACTAAAAGTCAAGCTTCAGTCATTCTATGGGAAAACCTGGATGCTGGATTGTTCTGCCCAATAATCTGGAATTGGTTGTACTCACAACTCCACTGCGCATCCAACGCCCACATGGACTTACATGCTGCCATCTTGGTGAGCTGGCTCTTATTTTCTAACTCTTAAACATAGGGAAAAAAACTGCGTACTCAGCCCTACTTACCAGAAGTCCCAGAAAGTTCCACAAGCATGGTGTCTATTGTAGGCCATATTGTGATGTAAATCCAGCCCCAATTACCATATTTATCTTTAAGTAATAAATGTGATTAAAACTAATTAATTTAATCCTGTTTATCTTTCCTCAGAAGTTATAGCCCTAAAGTAAAATACACCCAGAAGTAAAGAATGTCACCAAGTCATTTCAAACATCTCCATTTATTAGTTTCTTCCAAAAACAAGAAAGCATGGGCTATGATTTTCTTAGCCCCCTCCACGCCACGGGCATGAATACCGCGACACCTTTTTGATTTGTTTTATTCTCGCATACTCACAGGAACCCATCCAGCCATCTGTTTTCGGGGAGCCTGTGAACAACAGATAGGAACAGGTTTAGTTGCCTTCCTAAAGTTTTGAAGTTAATCCCTGCCATTCGCTATATAATTATATGTTTTCTTAAGCACAAGTAGAAAAAAAAATTGAAACTCCCCCCCCCCCAATTAAAATAGAATTTGCGCGATCGCTACATATTCATATTCCTGTGCATACGTTATCACTTAAAAGGCTTTCTAATTACAACAACAAGACAAAAACTTCTTGGATGCTTTCCAGACTCACTAAATGATAAAATAAGCTTGTAGTCTCTCCTTCTTAATCTCCGTAAAGCACCTTGGAGCCTCATCTATGAAATACATGTGAATGAATGTGAAAATGCCATTTAGAGATGCAGGTGTGACATTTGATAAGAAACTTCTGGATTAAATATGTTCGGCTAATGAGGATCCCAGCTACCCCCATCAGGGCTAACTATTGGTTGGATTGTGTGTGAGCTGATAACATTCCACATGCGAACATTTAAATTCATTATTAATAAACAGCCCAAGTCTTCTATCAGGGTAGTCTGGATCCTTAGCAAGTGAGGGATGTTGCTTCTCATTAGGAAGAAACATCAAATCTTTCCCAGAATTTAGCAATTTCATTTTTTGGAACCAATTTCTAACAGTGTATTAATGGTGCATAGCAAAGCTGAACAAAGCCTCCGCACTTTTTATTCATTTTGTAAATTACAGTAATCTAGGAAGGTTTGTCTAAGCTACTGGAGCAATGGGCGGTAAAGACGTTGTACTGGAGCATTGCGGTTCTAATGATTTTTTGTGATTAAAAAAAAAAAAAAAGAATTAAGTTTCAGCTTTTAGGTTCATAATCCCTAAAGGCAGAAAAAGCTGTGGATTCCTGACATCAACTTTGTATAGGTTTCTAATATGGAGGGATTAAGGCAAGGCAGTAGGCATACACTGGGGCCTAGTTATTAGAATTGGCATCGATATGGAACTGGGAAGGGTGCAAGTCGCATTGACATATTCTGTAACGGATTTCCCGCCGGGGGATGTAGTCAAAATGTTTTTAGACTCAGCTTATTATGTAGGTCACACCCACACTCAGGGGCGTAGCTACAGGGGGTGCAGCGGTAGCAGTCGCTACTGGGCCCTGCAGCCTGAGGGGGCCAAAAAGCCTTCCTGCCACATAAGAAAATACCAGTATTGTAAGTGGTGCATGGTAACTGGGGGCCCCATTTCACTTTTTTGCACTAGGGCCCAAGAGCTTGAAGTTACGCCTCTGCCCACACTCACATATACAGAGCAGCATACAACCAAGGTTTTGCATTTACAGATGTAGCAGAATTTAACTTGACTGTGATATTACAGGTTTTTTGTGTTCTCTGCTTTTATCTCAAAGCAAAGACCACTGGAAAGCATTGAAAAGTTCAATTAAAACTCCATACTGTGATCAGGGTGCATTGTATGTCAAGTTTAGTTTTGCTACATTTGTACAAATTTAAAGGGGTTTTGCCACGAAGTAAAATTGATGTGGGAAGCTTGCAAATGAAATAACAAAAATTTTCACCATTCATTATTATTAAGAATTCTGCACCGTTTTTGTTATAGCTGCTCCTTTAGTGATCCATTGTTTACAGCTCGTCTCCAGGGGATTCAACCAGGGCTGAGAGTTCCTCAGCCCTGGTCGGACATCACCTCTCCTCTCAGGCAGCTACTGAGTGTTCAAACCCCAGGTGCTGTCATTCTACTCCCACCCTCTGTACTCTTTAGTAATTAGTCAAACAGTGCAAATAAATAAAAAAGAAACCTCAATCAGGTCTGTGCATTGATAAAGAGAAAAAAAATCCACAGGTTTGGTTCCTGCAGGGATTTAAGCCTAGGACCCTTGCGCCTGGAGGCAAAAACTTTACTTCTCAGCTACTCACAATGCTTTACATAAACAGACCTTTCTGTGACTGAAGAGAGGAAAGGCCTGGTGATGTCATCCTGCTGAGTCACATGACATGCAATTCAAACAAATCACACATGACCCCTTCTGAGCACACAGAGCTGAGGAGCTGGATACAGGAGGTATGAAATAAGATCGTGGCAAAACCCCTTTAACATTTTTGTCTGCTCTTACAAAGTGGATCACAGTGCGTCTCTTACAACCTCTAGCAACCCCTGCAGCTTCCCTACTAGGTGGCTTGCTCTCACTTTTACAGAATTATACCCAGTAGAGGGGTACAGACAGTGTCGCACTGGAGTGCCTAGGGCCCACAGGTGGAGTTGATTCTAGGGGCCCACCAGTTGAGCTGTTTCTGGGACCACCGGTGGAGTTTATTTTAGGTGCCCACCCCACAGCTACTATAAATGACTGTACATGCCTTTTATACTTCTGCCTCTTGCTTTCTGCTTCTCTTTCTCTGCTTTTTTTCCTTTTCTGAGTATGTATATGCAGTAAAACAACTCCAATTCTACCATGCTCAGGGGCCCATCGGGGGTTTCCCCTATTCCCCTGTGGGCCAGTCCGAGCCTGGGTACAGAAATACCTTTTAGAGACTGGGTATATATGATGGTAAGGTTTTAAAGAGTGCTAGCTCTTTTCATCAGACATGACTAAAAGAACTGTCTATGGCTTACATGGTACAGCAATATACTACTAGCACTTATTCTCATTCTTATGGAAGAATTAGAAAAGTTCCTACCTTCTCCATTTTGGGAATTGAAAAAAAAAATGACAAAAACTTTTAAAAATATTTAAAAAGTCATTTTCTCTTCAGCATCAAAATTCCCCCGGGGTTTCCCCATGGACAAGGGCCAAAAAAGTTTCTATAGAAAATTGGGGCCCCGGTCAATTTATGTCAATTTGGGGGTTGTCATATTTATGTTTAAATTTTTAAGGGCTAAAATGTCTTTTTTTTGGGAATAGCAAAACCCCCTCAGGAAAATTTGGGCTCAGCTCATCCCCACGGAAAGGGGAAAAAATACCCCGGGCGGTTTTTTTAACCCACCGGCCAAAATTTTTCCTGTTTTTGTGCCATCCCCAAAAGCCCCCGGGGGGGGGGGGCTTTTCTCCGGATGAACCCTCTCCCTTCCAATTATTATGTTTTATATTTTGTCCGAAAAACCGAAAGGAAAAAATGAACCCTGTACAATGCCTTTTTCGGGCCCCGGCGGGTTTTTTGAAAAACGGCCCGGAAAAACCCGTGCAGTGGGGGCTGCTGCCCCGGTTTTTTTTTCCCTACGGGCCCGGGGGGGTTAGTTTTTCAGCCATTTTTTTTGACGGTCTGCAAAACCGCAAACCGTCCTGAAAAACCCCCCCACAAACCGGGGGGGGTGGGGGGACATGCCCTTAAAAAAGTAAAATTCAATAAAATTTTCACATTTGCCTTTCAAAAGCAAATTTTAAAAATAAGCACTTCTTTTAAAAAAAACCTATAAAAAATGCACAACCTAAATTTAAAAAAAAAAACCCCCGTTTTGGGGCACATGACCCGTCTACTGACCGACTTGAAACTAAACGGCAAAGGGGGATCCAAAACATAAACTCCCAGCATGGGACTGCTTTTCTTACTTTAATCCCCCCATGAAAGAAAGCCCTCATGGAAGAACAGTTTGGGGGAGGTTTTTTATGCAGCTCTTGATCTGCTAGGCAGCAGCCAGTGGGGGGGCGAGGGGCTGGGGTTTTTCAGGCCGGGGAAAAAACCCCCACCCCACAGGGGGTCCGTGCACCACCCCACAGGGGGTTCTGCTCCAGCGCTTTTGCCTTCAGCCCGGCCCCGCCCCGATATAAAATGAGCTTTTCAACACGGGGAAAACACAAAGGGGTTTGCCCTTTTAACCTGGGGAAAAGGGGTGCTGGGTCCTGAAAAACTGCACCCAGGGCCGGGGTGAGCCTCCCCCGTTTTGTGCTCAGTGCTGCCCTTTTCAGGCCAAACCCAGTGGGCAGTGAGGCTTGGGCTGCGGGGGCCCAGGTTTAACACAAGTTCCCCGGGGCTCGCTTATGCCCCCCAGTGTAAAACTCCCCCTCCCCTCCTCTGAGATTTTCAAATGCCATTCAGTCCTGTCCCCCTGCAAAAGAAAATCCCCCCTCCCCCCCCTCCCCTCCGACGGGTGCCCCCTCCCCCCCCGACTGCTGCCTCCCTCTACCTCTGACGAGCTGCCACCCCTCTCCCCTCTGACTGATGCCCCCTCCCTCTACTGATGCCCCCTCCCCACCGACTGCCTGAGCTAAATTAACCCCTGCATTTTCTGGCCTGATACACTGACTAATAGAGCGAAATCCACCAAGGCTAGCTAATGATCTATATGGATGTTATAGGCAAATGTTAGCCTGTGCTGTCCATACAGATCGAATTACCACCTTAGTAGATTTTAGCCTCTATGGTTACACCAGTAATATCCACCTCTATGGGGGCTGATAGACTCTCTGTATGGGGTCATAATTAGCCCATACATCAACTCATCCCGTTTTTTTGGCGGGGGGTCCCGCAATTTGGGGTCCCCTCCCCCTCAATCCCGGGAGTTGGCATTCCTCCCCTGCCGCCTGCAGCGGCGGGGTCCTTTAAATTACCGCGGCGCAAGAGAACCGCGGGGCGCCTACCTTGCGCCCGCGGGACCGCACCTAAACAGGCGGGTGCAGCGGCCGCAGCGCCCATTCACCCGCCCGCGGTCTCACTGAGGCGTGAGGAGGCAGGAGGATCGCTCCCTCCTCCCCTGTATGTACGGCGCCGGTTGTGTGCGCCGTAATACAGGACAAGTCGTCACAGGGGGAAGTGACGCGCGGGTGTCTGCAGGGAGTGACGAGCGGCTGCTCTCACTTCCCCCTGCGCCCTTGATGAGATCGGGCAGGAGCGGCGGCCGCGCTGCAGGGAGCCTGGTGAGGTAAGTGGATTTATTATTTAAATTTTATATACAAGCTATAGGGGGCTCTATCCTGGCTAACAGAGAGGGCAACTACCTGGCAACAGAGGGGGCACTTACCTTGGCAACAGGGGGGCACTTACCTGGCAACAATGGGGGCATCACCTTCCACCTGGCAACAATGGGGGCAACTACCCTGGCAACAATGTGGGTCATCACCCTGCAACAATGGGGGCACACCTGCAACAAAGGGCGCACATACCTGTTGCAACAATGGGGTGGGCATCATCTGGCAACAATGGGGTGCAAACTACCTTGCAACTAATGGGGGCATCTCCTGGCAACAATGGGGGCATCACCTGGCAACAAAGGGGGTCACTAACCTGGCAACAAAGGGGGCACTCACCTGGCAACAGAGGGGCACTACCTCAGCAACAAAGGGGGGGCACTACCTGGCTAACAGATGGGGGCACTACCTGGCTAACAGATGGGGGGGGGGGGGGGGAACTACCCTGGCAACAGAGGGTGGCACTACCGGCAACAGAGGGGGCACTACCATGGCAACAGAGGGGACATCTACCTGGCAACAGAAGGGCACATCTACTGCTAACAGTGGGGCACTACCTGGCTACACAATGGGGGCACTACCAGGCTAACAAGAATCGGTGGAACTAGCCCTGGCAACAGATGGGGGAACCTTACCCCTGCTAACAGATGGGGGAACTACCTGGCTACAGATGGGGGAACTACTGCAACAGAGGGGACAACTACCTGCTAACAGATGGGGCACTACCTGGCTAACAGATGAGGGGCACTAACCTGGCTAACAGATGGGGCACAATCTGGCAAACAGATGGGGGCACTACCTGGCTATACAGATGGACATCTACCTGCACCAGAGGGGGCCATTACCTGGCAAACAATGGTGGCACTACCTGGCAACAATGGGGGCACTACTGGCAACATGGGGCACATACCAGGCCCAAACAATGGGGGCACAACTGGCAACAATGGGGGCACTACCTGGCAAACAATGGGGCCACTACCTGGCAAACCATGGGGCACTACCTGGCAAACCAATGGGGGCACTACCTGGCATACAATGGGCACCTACCTGGCTAACAATGGGGCACCTACCTGGCTAACATGGGGGCACCTACCTGGCCTAAACAATGGGGGCACCTACCAGGCTAACAATGGGGGGCACCTAACCTGGCTAACAATGGGGGCACCTACCCCTGGCTACCAATGCCGGCACCTACCTGGTCTAACAATGGGGGCACCACCTGGCTAAACAAAGGGGGCATCCTAACCTGGGCTACAAATTTGGCTCTACTGGCTACAGAGGGGGCAATCTACTTGGCATACAAGGGGGCATCTCTACCGGCCTGTAAGGGGCAACTACCTGGTTATGGGGGGCTACTACCTGGCAATAAGGGCATCTACCTGGCTTTTTTCCAAGCCTTTATGCAGTTAGGTGGAGTGGTGTGGCTTTTTTAGAAGGGGCGTGGCATTACAGGAAAGATGGCGTTGACCATCCGCAACATTTTTGCCGCGGCCGCGTCAAGCGCGCCGCCCACTAAGATCTCCTGCTTTTTCATTTTCAAAAGTTGGCAACTATGAATTACCCCCCTATACATCAAAAAAAACCCTGTAGAGGTGCTTTTACTAGGGTCATAAAAGCCCAAAGACTAGTAACTGAATTACGTGGCTAAACAAGTAAATAAAGGGACATACTTTTCTTTTTTTTCAAATATCTAAACCAATTGGTGTAATAAATAAATATAATATATGTACAACATTGCTGGTTGAAATTTTAACAGCTAGGGTACCGCTATGGAGCGACTCTGCCCCTGCTGCCCCAACACCCTTCACACATTTCGATGTTTGGGGGCACCCAAAATGTGTAAAGGGGGGGTTTAAACAAAAAAAAAAAAAAAAATGCCCATTACTCGGTCCATGGGTGGTAGAAAAAGAAAGTTAGGGCATTTCACAAATAATGTAAAAAAACAAATTTTTTCCTAAAAAACATAACAAAGTATACAAATTTGGTATCACCAGAATCATAAAAGACATACAATTGATTTAGTTTTTTTTTTTATTTTTAGATTTTATTTTATTTTTTTAACTTATCTGCAGCATATCTTTCACATCCTGAGAACATAGAAAAAATATCACACATGTAGGTAGGGGATATTATACAGACACAAATAAATAAAAAAAAAACCCTTTTTTTTTTCCTAAATTTCAAATTTCAATGTGGAAAAAATAAGTGGCTTCTTTGATCCAGAATCTGATTTGAATTTGCATTAGGGAGTGAGAAAGACTAACGCAGTGCAAACAAATTTGGGAATCCTGGCGCATACGGCTTGGAATTGGGGGGCGTGCCTATATGACAGCCTGTTTAACGCCATCCACAAGATGGGCTCCCGTCAGCTGTTTTCAAAAGGCCCATCACTGGGGAAAAGTCTCTTTAAGCTTTCAGATTGCCCTGGTAAAATGATGGGGGAGTTCAGATTGAGTCTTATAGGCAACAACGACAGTTTTACTATTAAACAGTTTAAAAAAAGGAAAGGTGCACAGGCTACTGTTTATGTATAAATCCATAAATAATAAACATTTTTTTTAAATGAAATTTTTTTTTATATATATATATGTATTTTTTCTACTACTATCTATTTATAAATACAATACACTCATATAATATATATATATATTATATACACATATATATATTATTATATAAATTTTTATATAATTAAAAATTTTATTTTTTTTTTAAAAATTTTTAAATATAAAAATATATATATAACATATATATATATATATATATATATATAATAATAAATTGAAACCAAATTTTGATACACATATAAAAAGGGCCCTATGTCTATATTCATTTACAATTGAGTCTTTTTTTATGCATGTATCATATTGACATACAACAGATATACCTCACCGGCCACTTTATTAGGTACACCCCTGTAGTAACGAGTTTTGGGCCCCCTTTTGCTTTAGAACGTCTCAATTCTTCGTGGGTAGATTCAACAAGGTGCGAAGCATTCCCATGTTCAAGAAAAACCCGTTGAGATGATTCCCGCTTTTTACATGGCCATTATCCTGCTGAAAGTAACCATCAGATTTGGGTACATTGTGGTCATAAAGGGGGTGGGCATGTCAGCAACAATATCAGGTTGGGTGTGGCTTGCCCAAAGATGCTCAATTGGGCCCAAGGGCCCAAAGAGTGCCAAAAAAATATTCCCCCCACCATGACACCACCACCACCAGCCTGAACCGTTGATAAAAAGGCAGGATGGACCATGCTTTCATGTTGTTGAACCCCAAAATTCTGACCCTACCATCCGAATGTCGCAGCAGAAATCGAGATCATCAGACCAGGCAACGTTTTTCCAATCTTCTACTGTCCAATTTCGATGAGCTTGGGCAAATTGAGCCTCAGTTTCCTGTTTCTTAGCTGAAAGGAGTGGCACCCGTGTGGTCTGCTGTAGCCCATCTGCCTCAAAGTTCGCCGTACTGTGCGTTCAGAGATGCTCTTTTTGCCAAACCTTTGGTTGTAACGGGTGGCTATTTGAGTCACTGTTGCCTTTCTATCAGCTCGAACCAGTCTGCCCATTCTCCTTTGACCTCTGGCAATCAACAAGGCATTTCCGCCCACAGGACTGCCGCTCACTGGATGTTTTTTTCTTTTCGGACCATTCTCTGTAAACCCTAGAGATGGTTGTGCGTGAAAATCCAGGAGATCAGCAGTTTCTGAAATACTCAGACCAGCCCTTCTGGCACCAACAACCATGCCACGTTCAAAGGAAACTCAAATCACCTTTCTTCCCCATACTGATGCTCGGTTTTTGAACTGCAGGAGATTGTCTTGACCAGGGTCAACATGCCTAAATGCACTGAGTTGCCGCATGTAATTTGGCTGATTAGAAATTAAGTGTTAACGAGCAGTTGGACAGGTGTACCTAATAAAGTGGCCGGTGAGTGTATATGTTTATGTGTATATATGTGTGTATATATATATATATATATATATGTGTGTGTTTGTGCGCACATTGCCATGGAAAATCAGGAAATAAATAATAAAGGCTCCATTATGTTTTAGTTTTTTCTTTTTAAAGTGATTAAAATAAAGCAACATCACAAAAAAAAACATGAAAACTCATTGGGTCTCATCAAAGCTAATTAGCTGCCACACTGTGATTGTCACCCTCAACAGCCAATCAGAGCGCAGCTTTCATTTTGTAAACTGATCTGTAAAGCTGAGGTTGGTTGCTATGGGCAACAAAAACAGTCAGACTACAGTATTAGACAGTTTTGATAAATTAGGTCCTATACACCTAAAAGTACAAAGGCTAATACAATCGTGTATATAATCGTATATATATTTGTGTGTTGGCATGGAAAATGATAAGTAATAAAAACCCTATTATGAGATTAAAGATTTGTTTTAAAAAGAAATTAAAAATAAAGCAAAATGACAAGAAAAAAAATCTTGGAAAAACATTGGGCCTCATTTATCAAAGCCATCTAGTTGTTGAGTTTGTAACATAGCAGATTTGGATGCTGTTTTCACGTGGATTCTGCCCCCAAAAAAGTGTAAAAAATGACAAAAAAATGCTACCAGTTCATTTTCATTGATTCCTTTGTAAAACTGTATTGTAATTCATACAACCCATTTTTTTGTGCTTTTTACTCACTTATTTTAAAATAAGTGACGTCAATTCTTGAGGCGTTTTCTATGAGTAAAATGTCCAGGCATTAATGGAGAGCTTCAAAGCCTTGTCCACAAGTGTAGCGTGTTTTTGATGTGGTTTTGGACGCGGTTCCGTGCACAGAGACTGCCCTGGCAAGTTACTTGTATGGGTGTTTGCGAAAGAAAACGGCGCTGAAAAAACAAGTTTAAATCCACGTGGATAAAATCCTCAGCAAATCCTAATTTTCAGACAAGTACTTGAATCTGATTTGGACGCTGAACAAGGGCTCATTCCCACAGCAAAGGACAAATACCGGTAGGTTTATCCGACCGGTATTTGTCCTGTTTTAGTGCCGTCCCCACGGCCGCAGGGGGATGACTTTTCTCCGCGATTAGAGGAGAAAAGCCCTCCCTCTTCATATTGAGATGTTCACAAACCGGCGGTTGCGGGCGGCTGCGCGGGTTTTCCATAGAAGCTCATGTAAAAGTTTGCGGACGGTTTTTCAGACGGTTTGAAAAACCGCAAACCGTCTGAAAGACCGGCCACAAACCAGTGCCGTGGGGACATGCCCTAAGCGTCCATTTCAGCCGTGTGAACAGTCCCTTAGGCCGAGTTCGCACGGCTTATTCCCGACGGATTTGTGCGCCGTATTGAGCGCACAAATCCGCCGTGAATAAGGGGCGGGGGCGGGGCCGGAGCGCGCGGAGGCGCCGCTCCCGGCCCCATAGACAATGCATTGTTTACGGCGCGTCCGCGCCGTAAATAATGTGCATGTCACTTTCTCCCCCCGCGGCGGTTTCGCCGAGCGGGGAGGAGCGACGGATTCCACTGTTTCTCTATGGAGCAGTGGATTACCGTAATTGCTGCCGCGGATTGGCGCTGTACTGAAGCGCAAATCCGGCGCGCAGTACGGCGCCAATACGCGGCAGAATAAGCCGTGTGAACGAGGCCTTAAAATGACATTGTTACTCAACCAAAGTGCAACTTTCATTATTCTCTCTGTATGAAAGCTGAGCTCTGATTGGTTGCTGTAGGCAGTTTTACACTAAGGCCGTGTTCACACGGCTTATTCCCGACGGATTTGTGCGCCGTATTGACGCGCACAAATCCGCGTGAATAAGGGGCAGGACGGGGGCGGGCCGGAGCGCGGCGGGGCGCCGCTCCCGGCCCATAGACAATGCATTGTTTACGGCGGTCCGCGCCGTAAATATGTGCATGTACACTTTCTCCCCCCCGCGGCGGTTTCGCCGCGCGGGGAGGGAGCGAGGATTCCAATGTTCTCTTATGAGAGCAGTGGATTACCGTAATTGCTGCCGCGGATTGGCGCCGTGCTGAAGCGCAAATCCGGCGCGCAGTACGGCGCCAATACGTGGCAGAATAAGCCGTGTGAACGAGGCCTAAGGCAGTTTTGATAAATGAGGCCCAATGTGTTGACAGATATTTTCATACAATATATTTTGTATGTTACCATAATCTTGATGATGTGTTCTCTAAATCCATTACATTTATTAAGGTGATTAGTCAATGTCACAAAAAAAAATCTCTTTTTTGGGAAGTTTTTATGTCAAACTATAAATTAATAAAAATGAATTAATAATTCATTGCAAACATAATATATGTACCCAGAAATGAGAACAACTAGTGCAGCAAGAAAGCATCTCATATAAGTACATAGTCATAAAATTTGATACCTGATGACCGACACGCTGTTAAGAAGCAAAAAACAAAAAAAAGTCTTTGTGTCCTTAATTTTCTAGTCTTTAAGGAGTTATAAAATTATTTTGGGCATTACTATCCCTTAAATGGGAAATTACAGTGATAATAGGCAGAGGCGTAACTTGAGGTTCCTGGGCCCTGGTGCAAAAAGTGAAATGGGCCCCCCAGCGACCATGTGCCATTTACAGTACTGGTTTTGTTTTATCTCACAGAAGGGCTTTGGGGCCCCTTTGGGCTTCAGGGCATGGTAGCGATTTCTACCTCTGCACCCCCTGTAGCTACGCGCCTGATAGCAGGGTAACAGGCAGAATTTGGTTGAGGCACATTTCTAATGCTTTCTGCAAATTTCTCAAATCTGAAACACTAAAAGTAGAGCCAGCAATGAGCAGAATCTTGTACAGGGAAGGAGACATATATTAAGTGATCATCAAGGCACGGGAGAACAGGATGGGAAGTAATGAAGGAAGCAGGAATCAATGAGGAAGGAGCAAGAGGCAATGAGAAAGGCAGAGAGGAGGACAAAAGCCATCCATGTGGTAATGAAGAAAACACTGTGTTTGTCAATGTGAAGAAAGAGACGAGTTTAAGGCCCTGCTCAATATTCTGTAAATTTGTGAATGCCTCATTAGTAAAGTGAATAGCGTTTAGTATGTAACTGCCTTGGCGTTAATAGCTTTGTGATACAATAAAAACTTCAATGGTCAGAGCAGACCATGCCTGGTTGAGACGAGATGAGACCAATATTGTAGGTTTACTGTCATTATCCAGTTTAAAAGAGATAAAGGAAAGAGTTTTGGGAAGCCATGCAGAAATACTTTCATAATGGCTATAGGAGGGCTTGGCAGCTGCAACTATAGAGTACTTTCCACTTTTTGTCACATGTCACTCGTAGGACGTGACATCAGCTTCCTAACAAATCAATGTCACTCCTAATAAATATAATGTCACTCGTACCCGTAAGTGAGGTCATTCCTAATAAATGTGATGTCACTCGTATCCGTAAGTGATGTCAATTCTAACAGTAAAAGTACATGTTAATCAATGGTACTCCATTTCAATGGAAAATCCAATTTTAATTATGTCAAAAAGTGTTGCTCTAAATTCAGTACTCCGAATAGATAAACAGGTGTGGCGACACAATGTTCGCCATAGCTTTTCGGTCAAAGACCTCAATCATAGCTTTCACTATGATAAAGAATGTAGTTCAGATAGTAGATTTTTTTTTTTATTTAGTGTAGGGACACACCAGGCCATACACACTAAATAGTTGCTAAGTAGTTGCATCCGTTATCCATAAAGTCTTATTGATGATGTATAGAATAGTTTAGGCTCATATATGTATATTTAAGTTTCCTCTTTACAATATGTAGATGTATACTGGCCAAATGGAGGCCAAGATACCTCACTCTTGGCCTCCGTTGGGCCATTTAATCCTATGAATCCAGTTGCTGCCTATGTCGGGGGTTTTCCTAGCGTACGTGCTAAACATTCACCATAAACGTGATGTGTATTGAGCCTAAGTTGTAGTGATCATACTCGATCTCGAGAGTTTGTATCTAGTTAGTGTTAGGAGAATTAGTTAGGGTTAATTATTGTTTGTCATTGCCTGCTTCCAGAATGAAGCCATTTATAGTTTCGTTCTCATCCGTGTCTCCACCATCATCCACCATTCTGTCCCTTGCCTCCATCTTCTAACGAAATACAAGTCCAGCTTGATCATCGCTGCATATTCTGAAGGCTTCGTGTAGAAATGCCCTCTCCAGTAATATTCGGTGATGTTTTCTGTGCCGTGCACTCGATAGGTGACGAACCCCACGGTATAAGGTAGACAGTCTCATAGGGCACCGACTCTAGCACGGTTGTGACCCTCTGCATCACCCTATGAACAGGTAGGGGCATGTGAAGGTATCGCATAAGACTCGTTGAACAACATTGCATACACTTTACAAATAGTAGATGTTTTCCTTGAGTGTTGTTGATGTATTGCTACAATGGATTAAAGTATCCTTCAAAAGACAACAATTTCAATGTAGGTAGAGTGCTGAACAGGATTTTTGTCTCTCCTACCAGTAAATGATGTCACTCCTACCAGTAACTGATGTTACTTCTACTAGTAGGTGGGCCACCAAAAAATGGAAAATGTCTTTTATTTATTTAGATTATTATCAGATTGCTCCCACAGTCATAGGGGTTTAATCCAACAGTAAATGAATTAAACTGGGTTTCCACATTAGGACAACTAGAGTGGAGACCAGTGTCGGACTGGCGTGTCTAGTGCCCACAGGTGGAGTTAATTCTATGGGTCCATCAGTTAAGCTGTTTCTGGGCCCACCAGTAAAGTTTATTTTAGGGGCCCATCATACAGCTATTGTAAATGACTGTACCTGCCTCCTATACTCTGCCTCTTGCTTTTTGCCTCTCTTTCTATGCTTTTTTGTCTCTTCTGCAAATTTAAATGAAGTTGAAAAACAAATCCAGGTCTTCTATGCTCAGGGGCCCCCTATTTCCCTGTGGGACAGTATGAGCCTGGTGGACACCCACCCCAAGACCATGGGCTCCTCGTCTCAGGACATTGTGTAGCCACCTACATGTTACATAATAATGATTCCTGGTCACCGGGACTCCAGCAGTCACATCTGCAATTATCAGATGATCATCAATGGGTAGTTCTTTGAGGGAGTTGTCTCAGTGTGACAACCTCTATAAAATAGTGTCAACTGCTTTCAGGTTCGATCACACTGGAGGGCAATAACTAACCATCAAATTGTCATTGGCACAGTAATAATTTTGGGATGCAGCAAAGCCAATGCAAATGCAAAAGTATATCACAGAGGCATAGCTGCATACAGCAAAAACGGCGCGTTTAGAAAAAATTATAACAATGACCATTTAAAAACAGACACAGAAGTCTTATTCATACATAAATATAGATGTGACCATCCAGCCAGTAAATGAAGAGCCCAAACATACTACAGAGACGAGGATGGAAAAAAACCCTAAATGTAAATAAAAAATATATAAATATACAGAATGTGCAAAAGATCCAAACCAATACTGATGTGTATAAATCCAATGAGCGATGAAGATCAATCATATCCTAAGTATCCTCACATATGATTGCAACAATGCAACATATTGATAGGTTAGATCTTGGAAACACTGATGGAAAATGTTTTTGGCAAAATCTAATGGTATGATGCATACTTTGTACTGCTCAGTTCTTCTCCTCTTAGTCCTCTGCCTTTGATACTGTCAACCACTTTTACAAATTCTCTTATCCCCTGACATCATGAACTTGACCTTTTCCTGGATCTCCTCATATTTTATTGATTGAATATTTAGGGGGACATGTATGAAAAGTGGTGCTGCCTCAACAGTTATACTTCGCAGCAAGTTAGTGTAACATTTGTCAGTATGTATAAAAGTGTTTCCAATCACTTTATGAATATGTTCCATTGTGAAACACATTTAGGTACCAAAAACGTGGTGCAAAAACTACCTGCTCCAAAATTAGTTTCTTTGAAATTGGCATGGATTAGTCCGGCACTTTTGCGTCACATTCTATCGAGCCACATTCATAAATATGTCTAATCTTATGAATGTGGTGCAACTTTCCCCTATCAATTGATGCAGACAAAAGTAGTTAAGGTCTCGGACTTGTGCCAGTTTTTTGCACACAACAGTTCATACTTTCCCACCACTTCCTCCTCTCGCCATCTCTCTATGCGGACCCTCAGGGGTTAGTCTTAGGCCCTTTACTCTTCTCTATCTGTATTCCTTGCCTGGGTCAACTCTTAATAGAAAACAGAGTTCATCATCTTTCCACCATCCCACTCTATCCACTTACCAGATCTATCTGCCATGGCCATTGGCTTCACACTTTCACCAGTCCCATAAGTCCTCTGCCTTGGGATAAGCTTTGACTATCAAGCACTTACCTCCACCTGCTTCCCCGATTTGTGACACATGTTTTTGAATCTACTCATTCCATAACCCTTGTGCTACAAAATGCAACTTCTTTCCTTCATCATTACCACCTACATCACTACAGCATCCTTCTCTGTGGCCTCCCATCTAGCACCCTTGTTCCCCTCCAATCCATCCTCAACTCCGCTACCTGGCCAATCCACCTCTTTTTCACTACTGCTCTGCCTCTCCCCAATGATATATAAGGCTCTGTCCTCCCTATCCATCTCTGTTTTAATCTCACCATACCTCCCCTTGTGCTATATTTGATCCTCAGAGGACTATCTTCTCTGCTCAACCGTCTCCAAGACTTCTTCCATGCAGAACTCTCTTCCCCAACACATCAGACTCTCCTTCACCTTTACAACTTTCTAAAGTAACCTGAAAACCCATCTCTTCAGGATATCCAACAACCTACATCAACCAGGGGCCCTTATCATACAAAGATCTGTCCCTCACTTTTTGTCTCTCCTCTCCTCCCTTGTAGATTGTAAGCCCTCGTGGATAGGGTCCTCTCTGCTTTGTACCAATTGTTAGTTATTTAGCGTCATTATTGTACTTTGGTCTTATGTCAAACCTTTTTCGAATGTACATGGCCTTGGAATAAATGGAGCTATATAATATCTAAAAATAATAATTCAGATCAGATGAAAAGCAATGAGAAACACTAAAAGAAGGACTCTTTGACCAGCTCCACCCTGCTGCATCTCTACAGATATCTGCACACCTCATCGTTCTCTTGAAGAAAGTGTTTACCAGTTTATGATAAGGAATCCACCAGAAAATTCGGGCTGATGAACCATTTAATGCACTGTAGCAGTCATCCCGTTATTCATCTTTACGGATGTTAGAACATTTTTATCTATAACTTTGTAACCTGTCATTTAAACAAAAGCGGGCATTGTGATTCCTACTACTTGCTCTAGTTCTGAGACCAGTGGATATATTTAATTGGACAAATCTTTCTTCAAATATTATTGTCAGTAAGTTTCCAAAGTTAATTATTACTGTGGCAGTGAATATTGAGCTGCTTGTTGTTCAGCCCTCAAGACACGGCTCTAGTCAGCAGGGGTCCAGAGAAAACATTCCCAGTGGTAAACCCCGCTGTGAGCAGCCATGATCAGAGGATTAAGTAAAACACACAGATCATTAGAGCACAGGTGCGGTTTTCCCCCTTTTTTTTCCCAGTCTCTTTCCTTTTCATTTTTCAGCACATATATTCACAGTAAAATAACTTGTTTCTGGAAAATAATTGATTATTATAATAGGAACTTCCATTGTTGCATTTGATGAAGGCGTGAAATTAGACATTAGCCAGTTGTGAAACATGAAGTTACCGGCAGAGCTTCTCAGTTTGAAGCCTGTACATAACAGCTAGAAAGGATAAGGGAAATCAGACTTGTGCTATCTGGGGAGCTGCAATTGCAGCATAATTTGGATTTTTTTATTTCAGTATTTTAAGCAGAGCTGGGAACACAACCATAGCAGGGTGGGCTACATGGGAATTTCGAGATGGTCAAAAATAGGTCTTTAACATGAAGTTTTCCAATGCAATATGCATCAGAAATCCAAGAAATACCCTTATATTTCTGCCACTTTCTATTACCATAGGGCTAATCCTCCACCTGGCTATCCAATGGGTTTCCTTGTAGGATACGAGCATAAAATGCAGCAAACATTGACATTGCTGACCTTTTCTGTGACGTGAATTTCAATTCCACAGTGAAAAAGTACATGACTAGTTCATACTGTGCAGTGTGGAATATATTTCTATTGAATGCAGTGGAATATGTATTATATGCAGTTTTCGTATGTAGTGTGAGATAGAATATACAACGGAATGTGTGCAAAAGTTTTGATGTGTGAACATAGCCTAAGGATTTATTCCCACAGCAAAGCCCTGTCTATGGAGCCTGTAGATGGCATCAGGAGACCCCAAAGCTATTAGTGTGTACTCATCATAGGACACTAAGGCTATGTTCAGACGGCTTAAACTGGGACGTATTTCGGCCTGTATTTCTCGCCGTACTGCGCTACATACGCACCGCTAGTAATGAATGTCTGTTGGGCCGGCGGGCTGCCGTCTCCACCGCATCGTGGGAGTCGGCGCGAGCTCCCATAGTCCCGGCGTAATTGCGGGGTGTAATTATTCTCTGCAATTATGCCGTGTGAACATAGCCAAAGGCTGCGTTCCCATAGCACAGTCCAAATACCGGTCGGGTTTGGTCTTTTTTTGTTGAGCAGGGGGACTACTTTTGTCCATGGTTTGCGGATTCAAGACGTCCCCCTTCGCACCCACATGTTCATGTTCCGCCTGTAAGTATGAACTTGTTCTAAGTTTTTTGGACCGCCGGCGGTATAAAAAACCGTCCGGCGGAAAAATCCGTGCACTGCTGCACGGACTTCTTATTGAAGTCTATGGGGGAGAATTGCTTGTCGTTTTTCATACGGTTTGTAAAACCGCAAACCGTCTGAAAAACCGCCTGTACCGTGGGGACAAGCCCTAACAGCAGTGGTAAGCCAGGAGTCCATTTGCCGTACCATGACATTTTTTATTCTGTTACTTATATAGTGCCAATATATTCTGCAGTGATCTAGAATGATTTTCATTATTTAAATCAGTCATTTTTCCCATTGGCAGCCACAATTAATTTTCACATCTCATACTTACATAAGAGCCAATTTCTTTGGGGACATTTACCTATGAGTATGTTTTTGGAGTGTGTGAAGAAACCAGAGTACTTAGTGAAAAGCCTAACAAACCTGAGGAGAACATATAAAAACAAGACAGATGCAAACTTGCCAACAGCCCACGAACAAAACAAAAAAAAGGACTGGGTTTGCAAATCCATATTTCGGTGGTGTTTCCAGGCTAAGGCTTAAATGTCCTGATTTTTGCATTTAAAATGTTGGTAAGCATGTGGAAGTTGGATTAATGCCCAGTATCCCCAGTTCTACGCGGTAGCAGTGCCGATCAGTGAGTCATCATAGTCCGCAGTAATGCTGTTTTTTTTAGAGATAGGTAAGTGTGTCCCCCGTGTCCCATGTTCTAAATCAAGGGTGCAACAGGAGGGAAGGTTGTGCTCACAGGGTTTCTCAGCCTTCGTCATGTTTTTAAGTACAAGGTCAAGAATTCTAATAGAAATTTTGCCTAAAATGGCCTAAATTATCATGTACACATCCATAAGACGGATTTGTAATAGTGCTGCCATAGATGTGCATGAGGTCTCTATTTTACATTCACACGTCTTAGATTTCTTACATGAAATATTTGGATGCCATTAGTATGAAGACATTTTCCCCCTAGGAGCATTGCTTATAAGTATGAATATGGGGCCAGATGAAGCTTGCATGGCAGTATACAGAACCAGTTGGACTCTGTCGGGTGCATGAACCCTAACTTATCTCATCCCATGACCTTTTCCCCAAACCATCTGCATTATCTTAAGACCCTATGAACTTTCTAGTTAGTCAACCTCTTGTGAAAGTGACTCTGCCTCGTGAGACTTTTCATCCAAACCGTAAAGATTTGTTTCCACAACATGAAAATTTCGTAGACGACATGCAATGCCTTTGCTTACAAGGACCTTGACTAATGAAGAAAGGGGACAAGCTGTGAGAGAACAATTCGGTCTATGTCCACTCATAATGTTTTTATGCATGACAAGCTCATATTGTGTTCATGTCTCGGAATATTTAAAATAAATATTACTGTCTTTTCACATTCAGGAGTGCCACAAAAATTCATTGCAGTCAAAGTTTATTGGTCCTCCGCCGTGTCATGATAAATTTCTTTTATCTCCGTCATATTCCATAGTTAGTACCAGTAGAAGAGAAAATATATAACGCTTTCAACCCTGGTATCTTATCACATACCTACAGTTACCTGATTGTTATGGCACGCTGGGGCAGCGGCACAGATTTATGTGTCTGTATACATATATTGACAGTTTTATGCACACATTCTAATGGACATTGGTTTTACTAACACAGGGAATATATTTTCTAGCACTGCACCTATGGTACAATTATATCCATAAACCGTATCAGACTTATTGTTCCCAATCTAATGCTGGAGACAAAAATAATACTTTGGTGTTTGCATGACCAATATGGCAGCGGTACCATTCTTGCAAGAATTTTATATATATGTATAAAATATATACACGTGTATGTGTAAAGTACTTTACACTGATTATCTCATTACAATGGCTACTGTCAAGAGGTCCAGAATACAGAGAATCCACAACACTCTGTATGCAGTTGAAGGAAAGATTTATTGTACAGCCAATTGTATCAAAGATTAAAGGGGATATATCGCTTCATCAGTTCGGCTGTTTTCTTGAAGCTTTATTTTCTCAGTTCCTGAAATCCAGGGGCTTTTCTTCCCCTCCCAGCTGGGTGTTTCTTAACTGAAGGGGGATGACATAACCCCCCTTAACTGTTCATGCTCCCTCCCGAGTCAGTGTGCTCCTCCCCCCTCTGAGTCCACATGTCACTGTCCTCTCCCTATGCAGTCTTATGTTGTAATAGCTGTTTACATACCACAGGCCTGCATTCAGTCTAGACAGTCTTCTATGAACTCAGAGCACTGATCTCTTCTCCTCTCACAGCTGGAGGTTTGTTACAGTTGAATCCAGTCTTCTATGAACTCATCCAGAGCACAGATCCGTCTCGGTGCGTTAGGCACCGAGGCACAATTCTGCTGTTTTCTGATTGTAAAAGCAGCTGCAGTGTCACTGAGGAGCTACTAGCTCTACAGAGTGAAATTGTTGCCGGCCCCTTACACGCAGGAGCATTAGGCACCGAAGCACAGTTCTGCTGTTTTCTGATTGTAGAAGCAGCTGCAGTGTCACTGTTTTGGCTGTGCAGAGTGAAATCATTGCCGGCCCCTTATTCTGAGTGAGAGAAGCAGGAATGCACGCTCCCGTGAATACGACCGAGGGCGGAACAGAATGTAAATTAGTAGAGCCGTCAGCCAATGAAATGAAAGAAGGTGGAATCCGACCGACACTGGGGAAAAGTGTTTACACAAAACGAAGATAAGGGAGACAGTGAAAACAAGACAGCTTTGCAAATGACATCCAATTTCAAAGTTGCTTGTTTTCACTGTCCCCTTATTCTGAAGACCATTTAATGAAGTGATACAACCCCTTTAACTCTCCATTTAAAACTACAGAATGCAATAATGAATTAATAAAAAAATATCCCATGGTCCAACGTTTCGGCCCGAAGCAGACCATCAGGGACCGATACATGGGGAAGATCAGGGGTGCTGGAGAGTCCCGCACTCTCCGGCATCCCTGCTCCCCACGTATCAGGGAATATACTGTATGTAAGAGCAGTTTCATTTGTTCACTAGCGAACGTCATTTATTCCCAGTTATGGTTACTGCTTCTCTATTAATGAAAGGCTCAGTACCAGGCGTTCTACCTTATGTATAACGGCCCACACTGGTAAAAGGGAAGCGACTGCTTCATCATTAATACAATCATGTTCTGTTCTTGGAAAGGTCAATACATTCATTGTCTTTGGATGAAGCAGCGGAAATAATGTTTACCATAACTCCCATAATATGTGCATGTGTAATAGACACAGCAGTGCTGGGGTAATAATACAGATATAATGTGCCGCTTCGGCCGCAGCTGGATAAAAAAAGGACGGGGGAAGAGAGACAGATCTCATACGAGTTGGGAAATAAACAAAAATATACTGGAGCTGGATGGAATGGATTCAAGCTCTTATGATTTTTTATATATATATATATATATATATATATATATGTAGCTCAGAGGTTGTCAATTGTAGCACAGACAGACTTTTTTGGTGCAAGACTTAAAGGGGTTGTCTCGCTACAAAGATTAGTGAGGAACTACAAGTGATTTTATCACCTTTTGGGGGCTTTCTAGTTTCCCAAGTGACCAACCTGTGTACTTCTTCTCCCCTGCTGTTTGTTCTATCTGATAGCAGGGAGTGACGTCATTACATAGGTAGCGGCAGCACAGAACTCTGGACAGTGAGAGCTTGTCATCTGATCTTTCAGACAAAAGACAGTAATTACTACTGTTTATTTTAACTCATAAGCTTCCCTGGTCCTGACAGCATGAGATTTATCTAATTAGCAGAAGTCTGAATACACTGAGCTCATATGCTGATTACAGACAGCTTGACCAGGAAGTGACAGAGCAAAGCAGCATTATTTCATTCATGCATCCTATGAAACTGTGAGATGAGACAACCCCTTTAAACACAAAGGGCCACATGGATGAAAACTGACTTGGTCTAAGACTTTCTTTGTTGCCCGTAGCAACCAATCAGAGTTCCCCTTTAACTTCATATAGTGCTCTGAAAAAATGAAAAGGAAGCTCTGATTGATTGCTATGGGCAACAAAGGTCGTAGACCAAGACAGTTTTCATACATGTCACCCAACGTTTATTGTTCCATGGACATAACAACCAAAAAATATTCTTCCTTCAGCTCATATATAGATACCAAAACAATCCTTTCTACAGGAGTAAAAAAAAAGGCGGAGGGCACTAGAACCATACAATTCTATAGATTTATAACTTCCGTACGGCAAATCTAGGCGCATTACTGCTGGAACAGGTAGAGCACTTTCAAAGTGGTTTACCTGAGCCAGAAATGATATCTTAGCGCTAGAATGCACCTGATTTATGACCTGCTGTAGACCGGGTTCATAAATCAGGCACATTCTATGCTATTTTAATGGGCTTGAAATTTGGTGTTTAAACACAAAAAATCATACATGTGGCCCATAGTGTCATTGGCAGCAGACTATTTGGGGTTTTTACATCACCAAAGTCAGGCACCTTAGTGATACATAACCTACCATCATTAGTTTTACCATTTGGTCTATATGTATAAGATATAATGTGAACAAGGTCTGTCTATCTCATATCTCTCTATCTATCTCATAGATATCCGTATATCTATCCTGTATCTACAGTATCTATTTTTTCTCTATCTATATATTTCATATCCCTTTATCTCTTATCTATCTACTCTGTTTTCCCAGTTCTCTTCATGTCTCCCCTCCAGTTCACTTCATGTCTCCCCTCCAGTTCACTTCATGTCTCCCCTCCAGTTCCCTTCATGTCTCCCCTCCAGTTCCCTTCATGTCTCCCCTCCAGTCTCTTCATGTCTCCCCTCCAGTTCTCTTCATGTCTCCCCTCCAGTTCTCTTCATGTCTCCCCTCCAGTTCTCTTCATGTCTCCCCTCCAGTTCCCTTCATGTCTCCCCTCCAGTTCCCTTCATGTCTCCCCTCCAGTTCCCTTCATGTCTCCCCTCCAGTTCCCTTCATCTCTCACCTCCAGTTCCCTTCAGCTCTCCCCTCCAGTTCCCTTCATGTCTCCCCTCCAGTTCCCTTCATGTCTCCCCTCCAGTTCCCTTCATGTCTCCCCTCCAGTTCCCTTCATGTCTCCCCTCCAGTTCCCTTCATGTCTCCCCTCCAGTTCTCTTCATGTCTCCCCTCCAGTTCTCTTCATGTCTCCCCGCCAGTTCTCTTCATGTCTCCCCTCCAGTTCTCTTCATGTCTCCCCTCCAGTTCCCTTCATCTCTCCCCTCCAGTTCCCTTCATCTCTCCCCTCCAGTTCCCTTCATCTCTCCCCTCCAGTTCCCTTCATCTCTCCCCTCCAGTTCCCTTCATCTCTCCCCTCCAGTTCCCTTCATCTCTCCCCTCCAGTTCCCTTCATGTCTCACCTCCAGTTCCCTTCATGTCTCCCCTACAGTTCACTTAATGTCTCCACTCCATTTCAATTCTTGTCTGCAGTCCAGTTCTGTTCATGTCTCAGCTCCAGTTCCCTTCATCTCTCCCCTCCAGTTCCCTTCATCTCTCTCCTCCAGTTCCCTTCATCTCTCTCCTCCAGTTCCCTTCATCTCTCTCCTCCAGTTCCCTTCATCTCTCTCCTCCAGTTCCCTTCATCTCTCCCCTCCAGTTCCCTTCATCTCTCCCCTCCAGTTCGCTTCAGTCTCTCCCCCCAGTTCCCTTCATGTCTCCCCTCCAGTTCCCTTCATGTCTCCCCTCATATTTGCCTGCGCCGCCGCTGCCTTTATGCTGCCCCCGCTGCCGCCCCGGGTTGCTCACCTGCGCTCCGCGCCTCCGCCGCCGCCGCCGCACTGCTCACCTGCGCTCCCGCTGCCGCCGCCGCGCCTGCTCACCTGCGCTGCCGCCGCTCTGCAACACCTTTGCGTCCCCGCCCCGCCGCCGCCCTAGCTCACCTGCGCTCCCGCTGCGCCCGCCGCTCTGCTCATCCTGCGCTGCCGCCGCTCTGCACACTGCGCTCCCGCTGCCCCGCCGCCGCTCTGCTCACCTGCGCCCCCGCTGCGCCGGCCGCCGCTCTGCTCACCTTTGGGCTGCCCCCCCGCTCTGCACACCTGCGCCCCCGCTGCCGCCGCCGCTCTGGTTTCACCTGCGCGCCCCGCCCGCTTCCCACACCTGCGCTCACCGCTGCCGCGCCGCCTCGCTCACCTGCGCTGCGCCGCTCGCACCCCTGCGTCCGCTGCCGCTGCACACCTCTCCAGCGATCCCGTCCAGCCTTCCAGTGCGCTTTTTCGCATCGCTTTCAGGATGCAAAGCGCAGCTGTTACGAAACCAGGAGTGTGGAGCGCTTTTGGACAAGTGCCAAAAGCGGACTCCATTATCTCCTATGGGCGTTCAGTTGCGTTTAAAAACCCAAAAAGAATTGACATGTCAATTCTTAAAGCGGATGCGAAAAGCGCAGCGCAGGGGAGCCCTCAAGAGCGCATCGCCGATCTCCCGTGGGAACAGCGATGCGCTTTTGCCATTTAACTCAATGTTAATCACACTGACAATTGTTGAACCGTTTTGCGGATCCGTAAAAACGGATCCCTAAAACGGATCACAAAAACGCCGTTGTGAACAAGCCCTTATGCTGATGTTGTGAATGAAATCACTAAAGTATTTAATACATGTTGATGTTTTGTTCAACAATAAAAGTGAATTATTGTACATAGAAAAAAAACATCCCCAAAAAATAAGTCTAGCTGTCTTTGGGGCAAAAAATTAAATATAAGACACGTCTTATTTTCGGGGGGAAAAAAGGGGTTTTCTATCCATCTTTTTCTATCTATCTATCTAAACTATTTATCTATCCCATTTTTATTATCTATCTATCTATCTATTTAATCTAAAAACCCGAGCGGTAGCAGGGACAAGCTAAAAAACCCCAATATCAAAAATATTGAAAATCTGCTGTTTCCATGTATCTACAAGGGTGGTTTCAACATTAATTCTTCCTATCTTATCGTGTTGGCTGATGGTGCAATTTTGGGCCCCAATTTCCTTGGGATGGCAAAACTGTTTTTTCACCAAAACCAATCCAATTTTTTTTGGGGTGGGGCAGATAAAAAACCCAAAAAAGCTGTCTAGCAAAAGGCATTTGACATTAAAAAAAGGGTAGTCATGCAAATGTTGGTGTCAACCCCCCAAATCTTCCCCCTTTTTTTTAGTCCTGTGCCCTTGCTCCTTCTTTTTTATTTTTTCTGCAAGTCTTTTTTGCTTTAAAGGGGGTTTTCTCAATACATTTATTTATTTTTACTCATCCCGTTTTTTTGGTTTTTACTTTGGAAATTAGAGGGTGGTGTTCAAATGGCTTTACTACTGCAGTTGAACCAGGTCTTTTAAACTTTAGGGAACCCCGTGCTGACAGCCTATCATGAGAGATTGAAAAGGGGCTGTAGCCCTTAAACGACCTAAGGGCTGAAAGCAGCACATACAAGAGAGGATATCTAGGAAAGGGGAGGACACTGTTTAAAGGGGCATATATTGCAAATTTACTTGCTTTTTCAAATCTTTTAAAATTTAAAAAACAAATTCCCCTTTTAGCGAGACAAAAAACCCCTTTTTAAACACAAATCAAATTCCACCTCACCCTTAAATGAGAGCAATCTTCCTAACGGGCCCCTGGCTTCTCCCCATGTACTATGTGAGTTATTTTCTATTAAACCCCCATAAAGGTTTTATTTTTTCCCGCATGGATTCTGTGGGTTTACTAAGATGGGAAAATGATTTAATTTTTTGACCCAAAAACCAAAGTGGGCAAATTTTGGGCCTGAAAGGGGGGAGCACAGAGTGGGAAAAAAAAGAAGATGCAATCCAGATCCCTTTTCAAAAACGGAAACAACGGTGCCTTGGGGGAAATTATAAGGAAAGGTTGTTGGGAAAAGTTGAGTGTTTTTCCCCTTTTTCTGGGGGTTTTAAATGCTTGCCCTGTTTTGTGACAGGCTTCCAGTGGGAAGGCCCCCCCAAAATTGATGTAAAAAAGGTCTGCCGTGACCTGTTGTATTTGTACATAAAAACCATGTTTGGGAATTTTCAAATTTAATTTTTTTAAGGGTTTAACGTTGCCATATGTTCAACCCCGACTTTTTTAAAAAAGTCCCCTTAAGGGGGTGTCCCCACCCTTTTTTGGGCACCAAAAGGTGCTCTTCACAAAATTTCAAAATCCCCCTTCCGTTCAACTGGTGCACGGTTTTACAGCAAATGACTGGCTTTACTTTTTGCTATTGGGTTGGGTTTAAAGCATTTAGAAAGGGCATTTCTAACAGGGAAAGTTTTAAAAAAATAGAGGTAACAAGCTCTGAAGGGTTAAACAAGCTTCTGTGCTGCTGATAAGGGGCACATTTGTGTGGGATCCCCCTATCCAGGCCCAAGGGGAGCTTGAGCAATGAGAAGCAGAGGTAGGGGGTTGGGAAAAAAGGGGAGCTTTTGTATTTCAAGGGATGAGGTAAGTCTCCTTTAACTTATAAAAAAAAGCTAAATCGAACAGCAATGTATTTGGTAAAAATTGTTTTTGACTTGACTAAAAAGGGTTTTTAAAAACTAATTAATGTAGTGAAAAAAACCCTTAAATGTAAACAAACCCAAACACGCTGTTTTTTAC